>JACJUY010003439.1:45037-64574 GCA_014220935.1 Platorchestia sp. MABIK
CAGAAGTTGTCTGGATGATTGGCACAGGAACGCCGACTCATGTTGACCTGAAAGAAAGAAAGAATCAAACATTAGTATTTTCTAATCATTTTACTAAAAACAAGTATTCTAATGACCAACCATATATATATAAATATATATATATATATATGTTATCGTGGACACACAAATATATATTTTCACAATCCAGTGCAATGTACACAGTATAAAGCCTCTGCTAAGCACCACACCACCTCTCACGCCGGTATCTCGTGGGACACTGAAAGCAGACACAGACGCGCAGACGACACTGAAAGCAGAAAGAAGAGTATTTCTGTAACTGAAAATCCTGACGTGATACAGCAAAACGGTTATGAATTTTGAAATAAGCGTACCCGAATTAGTCTATATCAATTTACACATCTCCAGTAAAAAAAAATTTTTGAAATTTGTTATTCAGTGTTATCTGCGGGATCCAGTGTGGCGTTGATGAAGTATGTGCAAGGAGGCTGGTTGCTTTTACGATCAGGATTCACTATTGATTAGAATAAGTCGAATCTCCAATTAATTTAGAGTCAACTGTCACTTTTACAGCCGTTTAACGCAAAGCGGGTTCATCGCCAAAGGCGATGAACCGCATGGGAAGACACCAATAAGTTTATATGATTTTGTATCGTTTCTCTTCAATGTCTCCGTTATTGAGGGAACCTTATTGACTGCCTCAAGCAAAGCTCTGCCCCACACTGCCTGTTGCCCACCCGGCTTGAGGGACCGTGGGCGCGTCTCCCTCTTAGGGAACAAACATGTTACGAACAGACGTGATACGACAGCAGTTAATTGTTAATAAATGAAAAGCCCACGATAGTGATAAACATTAATTAGGATCCCGCATTCAATCTATAGAAATGAGAAATATCCCAAGATGATTAAGATTCCAAATACAAGAAGTACATTGTGATAGAGGAATGAGAAAGTGGTATCCGATGACTCGAAGTTGAAGTGCCTCAGAAGCGTCGTGGTGGTGATGTAGAGGAGGGCAGTTGGTGATGATGGTGAGGCGTCGCGTCGGCTGGTTGTAGAAGAGCACGAGAGGCAGATTGTAGAGTTGATTCGAAATTGTGCTTATCCGCGAGAGTGTATCTTTATATGGTTCTTTTCGAGGAGATGAAAGTCGTTGGCCAGACGTAGCATTTCAGTATTCCTCGTAGCGATTCCTTTATAATTATAGATATAGGGCGGTTATATCGTGAGAATATAACAATCCCCAAGATGACGCTTTTTGTTTCAAGCTCCTGCTTGAATATTAGCTCCTTCGTGACTCATCATGTGCGTCTGCGATGTCGAGAGACGCACAGAATCGAGGAAAACCATTGAGGCAAACAGCTGAGGTTTGTTTCATGAAGAAACTCTGGTATGAGGTGCCCTGTAAAGACGTCGGCCCAGTTGTTCTTTGGGAGAACCTGATCCTGAAACTGACATCGGCATCGCTCCCTCGCTGCAAATGGTTACCACGCGTAGTAACCTTGAAGTTGAAAAACTCCCAGGAATAAATTACAATAATCAACCTCAGTCGCATAAAGTCCGAGGCGGCCTCATTATGTTGATCCTCTCGCAGAAAAAATTTCTCCATGTTGAAAAACACCATGTGTCTTGAAGAGAGTGGACGTTTTCCTCGTAGACGGATGTCGTCATCTTTTATATCGTCCGGGAGTTTAAAGAAAATCGCTGCCGTCTATGTCGATGTTCTATCTCGCAGTCAACCACAATATGTCGTCATTCCACTATATTCTCCGTTGCATTTTTATCCATCGCTTGTGCTTGCCTGATGTGGAAGTTTCAAAATTGCACCACGTCTGAGCTGTGCCAGTCAGCTGACGCTCGTATGTGAAGTGTCTGTGGTGTAGAGGTGTAGGGTTAGCCTCACGAAGCGACGGAGGCAGGGCAGTTTTCTGAATGAGGCATTGTTACACGCCCCTGACTGCTCCAGCTGCGATGCTCAACCTCGCGCCAACCTCAGCTCTGAGCCTGTGATGTGTTGTTGTCGTCGTGTCCTGCGAGCCCGAGGTGTACGCACACACGCACGTAGATGTGTACCCGCGTTGTTGCCGCTGTGCTCAGCCCTCTTTCTTGGGTGTGAACGTGATGAATAGGAGTGGTGAGGGTGGTGAATGCACCAGAGGTGGTGAGGGATGCCGTGCTTGATGTTTGTGGCCGACGGTTCTTGATATGATTCATCATATCTGACGTCCAGAAAAATTTTGTGCTATGGATTACGTTGAATGTCACGACTGGCCCTCGTATTCACTTCGAATCTCTAAGAAGAACTGCGTCGGTCATCATATTTGAAGAGATATTTCATCGCGAGTTACCTACAGATGAAAAGCACGCAAACTCTCCCAAGAATCTTCTAGAAGCTCGACATCTGAACAAGCCTCCACGATACAGCCATCGAACACGTCACCTCGACGTATCCTTCAGCGAACGCCTGAGGTTGCCATTTACTACCGTTCAATTTATCCTTAATCTGTAATTCTTCTATTTATAGGAATATTTCTTATATTTTAGTAAGTATTTCATCATGGGAACTCAAATAGGGATTATTGATTCAATTAGGCATATTTCCATATGCGTTAGAATGAATTTCATATTTTGATTGAACATCGTTCAATCGAGATCGCACAAGGGTTGGCTGCGCGTAGCAAGCGACGCTGAGGGAACGCGGGGCAGTTGAGCGAGGTACATCATCAAAGCCAGAGGTGTGGTTCAGGCCTCTATCCTTCGCCCAATGGGGGCGCAGGCTAACTTACTCTTTGTCATTATAGAGTAAATACTACCGAGTGCAAATCTAACGCAGTCTCAGTGAGAAAGCCATTCCATCTCCGTGTTTGAGTACCAATAACCGACTTAATATCTACGGCACTTCAATGTACCTACATACCTGGTACCTACGTACCTGGCTGTCATCCCAGAATGGCACCCTTGGCATTCCACCATCTCGACATCCGAGGGACCTCACATCTCTCTCTATAAGATGAGTTTCTCATTTCATTATAAATAGCTTCGCATTGTTAACCCAATTTCACAATTCTCAGGTCATAGGTCTATTTCGATATAGCAAGTGATATATTGTGTTAGTACCATAATGTAACAGGAACAATTATTCATTAGGATTGTAATGCGCGTTTAATTGATTCTTTATAAGTAAATCTTCATCTTGGTTACAAATGTATCAATACCTGTGTTCTGGAAAGTTGAGAAAAGACATAAAAGGCATGGAAAAGCGTTACCTAATAAAATCAATTATCAGTTCATTCATTTTGATATTATAAATATTCAATTTCCCTTATTCTAAGGGTGGTGGCGGCGTAGCAGTAGCTACCTGTAAATTAAAATCATGGCGAGGACATAAGTCACGCCATATTAATAAAATATTTTATAGTGATATACACCACATATCACGACGAAAGAAATAAATTGCGGCTCAAATAGAACATCTCAGCGGAGGATCCACGTAATTCACAACGAAATAATGGCAACGATGAAGGATCACGACATTCTCAGCACTGTCTTGTTCGACCGTTCTGCAAGGGTTCCAAATTCTTTGTTGGATGATCGTATTTCATTTTTCAAAACCAGCCAAGTTAAACACATTACTACTGTCCCAGCTGTCAATCCCTCTCAACAGAAAAGTGATATTTACATAAAGGCCATAAAATCGCAATTTTGATGTTCGAAAATTTTGAAATTAATTAATGAGATTTAAAATTTAAATTTATTTAATCGTTGTTCACGCAAGATTCTAAATTTAACAAACGACATTCTAAAATGAAATAAATTTGATCGCATTTAATTTTAAACACATCCCAATGAAATTAATTCGCATGTGAAAATTTATAAAATGAAAAGTAACATGAAATAAAATGCTTACATCACACATTCAAATTATTCGAACCGTACCTAAATGTATTCATATACCTAATTCTTACTCTACATCGTTCCATTTTTTTTGAAGAAAATATCATGATGTTGATGTAATTATTTTATGATGCACATAGATTTCATATAGCATTAAGTGAAAACGTAATTTGTAGTTATGAATCGTAATAACAATTTACTTTCATCCGTAGTAGTTTGTTTGACAAATGTCTCACAGAATCGTAAAAAGTTTACTAATTAGAAAGCAAAAAGTTACATGTAATAATAATGAAATTGGGCGTGTTATTGAATTTCTCAACAATGTGAGGTTGTAGTGAGTGAGGTATAGTCGCGGTCTTCTCACGAGAGAACAAGGGCTTTATTTACGTCTTGCATTCCAGCGAAGAGGAAGGCGAGGGTCTGCCACTCTCGAGTGCCGGGAATGTTCGACCGCACAACATAGTAATGTTGTCACGCAACAGTTTGAACGTCAAAAGTATAGAAAATGTTGATACACATACGGTTATTGAAATGAATTGATAAAGAGATACATTGGACATACGTACATCCTACAAGTTCATTGTTATCGTAGAAATAATACATGAAACATTAATGCAACAAAAATTTATCGTTTGATGATATCCTGCAAATAAGTATTCGTTAGGAAGAGGGAGACGAGATGAGTACGTTCGAGATACTAGTTTTAATCGTTCGAACATTACATTTTAAGTTGAATGCACACATATATTTTTTTTAATCGGAGGTGTAGATTCGGTTTGAGATTCGACATTAACATTTACATTACAGCAAAACTCAAATCCCACCCGCTCAGTCACCATTGTTTTGTTCGAGTTTTCCACCGTTGCTGTCATTGAAATGGATGTTCTTTTTTCTTTGTTTAATTGTCGTGACATTTCTATTCGCCACATTCTCTATTTTCTACTCTTTATTAATCATGATTAAGTATAATTGGAGCTGCCACCACCCTTAAAGGGAATATTTATAGTAATCAATTATCATTAACGGTCGTCATTATTGATTAATTATCTCTGTTCTTCGGTAAGCGTGAGGTCAGAGCTGAAGGCTATTATTAATGTGCATTTTGTCATTATTTTATCATCATCATTATTATCATCGTCATCTCTTCATCATCTCTTCCTAACTAACAAAGGAAATTAAAGACACGAAAGATTATAATGATTCGCTATTAACGCAGATACCTACAATATCTCAATGTTGTTGAGGGAGAAGCTGTTAGACACATAGCAAATATGTTAACTTATTTGCGGGATCCAGTTTGGGATTGATGAAGTATGTGCGAGGAGGCTGGTTGCTTTTACGATCAGGATTCACTTTTAATTAGAATAAGTCGAATCTCCAGTTAACAGTTAGAGTCAACTTTCACTTTTATAATCGTTTAACGCAAAGCGGGTTCATCGCCGCATGGGAAGACACCATTATATGATTTTGTATCATTTCTCTTCAATATCTCAGTTATTGAGGGAACCTTATTGACTGCCTCAAGCAAAGCTCTGCCCCAGACTGCCTGTTGCCCACCCGGCTTGATGGACCGCGGGCGCGTCTCCCTCTTAGGGAACAAACATGTTACGAACAGACGTGATACGACAGCAGTTAATTGTTAATAAATGAAATGCCCACGATAGTGATAAACATTAATTAGGATCCCACATTCAATCTATAGAAATGAAAAATATCCTAGATGATTGAGATTTCAAATACAAGAAGTACATTGTGATAGAGGAATGAGAAAGTGGTATCCTATAACTCGAAGTTGTAGTGCCTCAGAAGCGTCGTGGTGGTGATGTAGAGGAGGGCAGTTGGTGATGATGGTAAGGCGTCGCGTCGGCTGGTTTTAGAAGAGCACGAGAGGCAGATTGTAGAGTTGATTCGAATTTGTGCTTATCCGCGAGAGTATATCTTTACATGGTTCTGTTCGAGGAGATGAAAGTCGTTGGCCAGACGTAGCATTTCAGTATTCCTCGTAGCAATTCCTTTATAATTATAGATGTAGGGCGGTTTAATCGTGAGAATATAACAAAACGAACACCTCTAAAAAAATTGAATATATGATCGGTTAGATAAAAAGAGAGGATACCCTCAAGAAACACTTCGTGCTTTGAACTTTGAAGGAAGTGAGTACAACATCGAAGCCCATCGGAAGTGGAAGTGTGTAACAGCCAATGTTTCAGAAATTATGAACTGATGTCTGACCGAAAAGGAACTGAACGAATGTGTGCTGGGGGCACGCACACTGTTGAGGAGACATTCGTAGTGGGATGTCTGCATGTCAAGTTGACATTAATTGCGGATGTATAAATATGTAAGAGGGGTTATTTAGCCGTTCAAATCATTTCCAAATGTAGCCAATCATTATTATGTACTTATAAAGAGGGTGAGATAGCGGGCCAATTAGGACCAATTATTGTCCATCAAGTAGCACCAGCCTCTGATCACATTATGAGCTGTGCGGTAATGTTGTACAATATGCAGTAGGATGTATTGTTCTTTGTGAAATCTAGTCTCGTAAAGAAATATAGCGTATTGAACCTGAAAGCTGGAATGGATTTTACATCAGAAGAAGGCGAATTGAAAATCGCGGACGTAAGTTGGGTTTCTGTAATTCGGTGAGAACCTCAAGAATTTTGTGTTCTTGAAATTTGTAATTATAAATTTCCATGTCTTCTTGCATTTGTTGCGGGTATTCTCATATGTATTTTTTAACGTGGAGGTGCTCCAATTCCTTAACCTGAGCCTGTGGGCCCCCTCATTAATTGGCATAACAAGGAAGACAGTTAAATTGATTTTACAGTTAAATTGATAACCAGCGTTCCAAGATCAAAACGAAGTACCACATCATACTCTTCTGACTTGTGAGTAGTTCCAAAATGATCTCACATCTCAAGGTTAGTAAGGAGTTCTACACCACTTTTAGTAGAAAACTGTAGAACTAAAGTTTAACAGACTTAAAAATGAACATAATGAAAACAGCTGTGAACGACAGCAAGGAGCCGCGCAACCCTGCGTGTGTGAAGCTGCATACCTAGCTTTAAACTAGACTTCAAAATGAACAAAATGAAAATAACAGTGATTGATAGCAAGACAGTTATATAACACTGCCAATGTAAGTTACAAAACTAAAATATAAACAGAATGAAGGGAGTGCACAATAAAAATAGCTGTGCGTTCCATCTTACAAAATTTAGAAATTTCCAATAGCTCCTACATGGTCCCAGAGTTTGGTATCACTCACAAGCTGAATGCACAATACAAAATACATCCCTAAATATAAAAGAAGAATTTTGGCGTTCTCTCTATACACAGTTAAGTTCTGACAAATATCACTGCATTCTACCTAAAAACTCACCTAACACTAAACTTACATTTCTTTCTCTGGAGTCAACACACTTCACTTTATTAAATCACATGATAATTGCAGTATCTGGATCACACGCCTCGTTTATATTTCTAAAATTTACCGGCTAGCCATTTTTGGGCACCTAAGGCCCTCTGCACAGGCGGCTACTCTAATGAAGTTCGTTCGTGGCGTAGGCGGCTACTCTAATATACTGGTTTGTGATTGAAGTTACTAACCAGTAACTAACTCATTAGTGATGCGGTTCCGTACACGAGGATGCTAAAATTCGTAATCTCCTCTGGGTGTTCGCAAAAGTAGGAGAGTATAAGACAATCATTTAGCAACATTGTGGATAGTGATTCAAGTGATGAAGATAAGAAACCATATTATCATTATCGTCAGAGAAGGAATAGAAAACGAAGATAATTTTTAATTCAACCACACATAGGGAAAAACGTTCAACGTCGACTATTCGTTGCTGCAAAAGAATTACAACTTGAGGGTACTGTATTAATAAATATACAATCAAAAATTGGCTTTTCATTGTATACTCATGCAAAATGAAATTGTATATTACCTACATAGTATTTCACATGCATAGATTATTTTGTTAATTAGATTAGGTTGCAGAACACGACAAAGCTTTAAAATGAAGGTTATAGCGAAGACAATAGATTTAAAATACATATCTATTAAAAATTAGAACGTTTCGATCATCTAGATCATCATCAGCTATAGTCTGGTATATAAGAATTGACAAATTAAGACCGGCAATAAAAACCATTCAGTAAGTGATATAATAATATGTACACAGATTTAAAAATAATCATTAGTCGTGTAATACTTTCCCTGTGTTGACCTTCAAATTATTTGGTAAATAATTTCAAAATAGGTTCATTTTTTCATTTTAAAAGATAGACTACCAATATCAATGCTTTCCTCTGTTGTATACAAGTACAGTTGCCCACTGTGTGGGTCTGTGTATGTCGGTTCGACATCTCGGTTGCTATCTACGAGGGTATTTGAACATAGTGGTAGAAGTTTTAGGACTGGTATTCCATTAAGTAGGCCTTCCCATTCAGCTATTAGAATCCATGCTGAAAAATGCAATACAACTATCTCACTCGAAGAATTTTCAATATTTGGTTCTACAGGTTCGTGTTTTAATTTACGCATTCTTGAATCCCTCTTTATTAGCAAATTGAAACCTAACCTTAATGACATGCAGTCATCCTATCCATTGAAAATAGGTATTACGTAATTTTTTTTTTCATATCTGTGTACAAATTATTATATCACTTACTGAATGGTTTTTATTGCCGGTCTTAATTTGTCAATTCTTATATTTCAGACTATAGCTGATGATGATCTAGATGATCGAAACGTTCTAATTTTTAATAGATTTGTATTTTAAATCAATTGTCTTCGCTATAACCTTCATTTTATAGATTATTTAATACAGGGTGTTGTCTAATTCGATACACACATTTTAACTATATATACACAACACCCTGTATATTACACAATGAAATTAGATGAAAGAAAAAAAAATTATGTCAAGTTTTGTGCAATGTAAAAATCTATAACCTGTCATAGTTAGGGCTTTTCCAACTTCACTCAATGAAATTTCTGTTACATCATTCCTGGAGTTACCTGATAATTTAAAGTTATATAGAACAAGGTGTTTTTTTATTTCCTCGACCAATTTGTTTTCAGTTTCTGTTCGTTCATTTTGTGGAACGTCCATGCAATAGAAGAGTTACCATCAAACTAATAGACTCAACTCAAAAGTGACTGGACCCGCGAGCCACCCAGCAACTGGTAAAAACGTATGCATCATAAAAACGATCACTACAGTGCCCTTGTCACACAAGGCAAAAATCAAACTGGAGTAACCTCATCGTGACAAAATGCCGCCTCCCAGCTAAATAATAGACTTTGTTAAATAGCAGACGCTGGGCCTAACACCCTGGGTAACGTAGACAAGATCGTTGAATCCTCGGAACTATACCATCGAGACAGTAACTTTGCTACCTCTAAAAGGAGTCTTAATACAAGTAAAATCAAAATGAAGCACACAAATGCTCAAAGCCTGAATGGTAAATTGGATGACATCAGAGTAATGTTAGTCACTGAAGAAATTGACATTTTATGAGCTTCAGAAACATGGTTTGACTCACGAACCCAAAGTTCATTTTTAACATTCCTCAAAACGTGCTATACCGCTGAGATGGCACTCAAACCAGCCGAGGTAGTGGATTTTGTATTTTCGTGAAAGAAAAATACTCAGCATCTTCACTCCTAGCGAATAAAGTTTGCGAAGGCACTGAAATAGTTTGGTTAACGGTGCAAATAATTAAACATAAATCTATTATCATCGGCAGCCTTTATCAGCACCCAACGTTACCCCTAAGTCCAACACTAGATTTAATTGAGGAAACTTTCAAAAAATTCCTTGAGGAAAAAATGTCATTCTTTGCTTTCGGAGATTTCAATGTCGACTTAACGGACAAAAACACTCAGCTAAGCAAACTGCTGTATAAATTAAGCCTATCACAAATGGTCAAAGAACCGACTCGCATGACTAAAGTCTCTAAAATTCTCCTCGATCTGGCAATCACAAATCAGGAGGGAGGGGGCAGGATGCTAGCAGTCGACAAAGCTGGCGTCGCTTGCTGTCATGCTTGGGGAAGAAATAACGAAAAAGAAATAAAAAACACTTCAACTTTTCCATCGGAAGATTGTTATGGTGAGCTATTCGAGAAACGTTGTATTGCTAAAGCTCACCTCACATTATGAAATTATGTTCTGTTTGTGAACATAGGCTTACTATGTTGAACATGGCAAATTATTTCCGAAGCTGCAAGCATCAATTTCATTTAGTTTTTTTTATAAATTTTGTAGTTACTTCATAATTAGAAGAAGGAGTTTTTTACTCTTCCATCATTTTACGTCACTAGTTAACCAAATTTGTCCGTCAAAAGAGTAAGATAATAATGTAAGCCAATTTGGTGAATCAGAAATTGATTGTGTACGTTAGGAATTTTTCTACATTCATGCTTTATTGTAACTAGGCTAGACCCCCATAACTAGGCTAGACCTCCCCTTAATTATTAAGAACTCAGTTGTTGCATACATGGCTTGTGTTTGTCACTAAAAAGAGGATCAGCAATAGTTAGTGCTGGTGTTACACTATTTCATCATGACACATTAGTTACTTCTTTTAATATAGCTAAACATAAATTTTTTACGAAATCTGTAACAGTCAAGTATGCTAGTTGCCATGTTTGTTGTTACATACATTTTATCCCATTTCAATCGCAATACCTTGTGTCGTGGGGATGAGGGCTGTCGTTTTCCTATCATAATGTTCTTTCCAATGCAAATGAGTAATCTGCATCTGAGGTCACTCTGATAAATACATTTTAATTTAAGCGTAGGCACCGCGGCAATTTCCTAGTGTTACCTAATTTTGTTCGTTTTCAACTATTGCAATTCGACGAAAATTATTGTGAATTCTATGGTAAACCCCCCAATTTGGCAAAACTCATGCGATGTTTCAAAATACGCAGTTTCATTCGTGACAAATAGATACTCGTTGAGTGCAAATTGACCGTGCCATACCCTTAGCTGCTGAAAAAATGGTTCTATCTTGAGAGAGGGTGAGGATCTAACAGAGGCTGATATGAGTATTATCGTGAATATATCGAACGGAACCCCTCCAAAGTTGAATACCAATTACATCGAGTGACAAATCATTAAGGTCAATAAATATTTTGCCCATCATTCATCGAGGAAGACCAGGTTGGATGTTGGTGTTTTGTTGTCTGTCACTGACCTTTTGATGTGTGTCACAAAATATTGAGAGACAACTCTTCAAACAGCATGATTTTACATTCAAAACATTCTTTGAGCAAGCTAATTTTTTTCCTTATTCCTAATCCTCGCGGTGCAGGTTACTCAGAGGTATGGGAAAATATGCCAGAAAAAAGACATCCCTTGTCGCTGCGCTGCAAGTTATTACAAACAAATGTCGGCATCTAAGGATGCTCTATTTCCAATTCAAGCCTGATACATATCACCTTGTACATTGGTTTTTCAAATGCCTAATAATTAACAGGACGCCATGACGCTTTCCCCCGGTCAAGACCAGTACCCATTTCAGACACCTGGGTAGAGTGGGGTATTGTGCTTCGAATTTTTCTCTTATACCCAACGGAGAAAATCGCCACCCAGCGCCGGGATTCGAACCATCGATGTCATCGCGGAAGGGCAGGTCCTTAAACCACGCGGCTATGACGAGCACGTAAATATCACGGTAAATATTAAGGTTGAAATGGACTGAAATGAACGTGTCGACTGATTTGAGGCGGGTGATATTTATAAATGCGACTAGAGCACCTCTGGGAGAGCCTAACGGCAAGGGGAGATTGGGTCATTAATGGTCAAAATCGAGAGTCATTCTCGTTTTCGTCGCTGACAGTGAGGAAATGGTATAATGATGTAGGCCGGAATAATTGGTTATGAATTGATTGGACCGTTTAGAGAGAGCCGAAAGGTAACTTCTGTGTCCTATTGCCAGCTTCTGGAAATACATTTCCTTCCATGGTTGGATAACGTGCCTATGCAGAGGTGAAACGTTTGTGGTTTTAGCGTGACAACGCGTCATCTCGCTGTGCAAAGAACACGCTAAATTTCTTAGTGAAGCTGGGGTCTGTTGGTTAATGGCATGACCACTGTGCTCTCAAAAGCGTTTTACCCCAGTGAGTATCTTCAGTATATTCTTTTAATACATTCATTAAGAAACATTAACAAGCTTAAAATAACTTGCTATTGGAAAATGTCTTTATGTTTTTTTCTCAGTCTCTTGAACAAGTATTGACATAAGCTGTTATGACACGGATGCATGTTCATCAACTAAGGACCTCTTTACATTCAGACATTTTAAAAAGCGATATAATTCATCTCATGTATTCATTTTATAGTATATTTTGAGTTTTCTTTTTTATTCATGTCATAAAATGTTCGTGTTAGCCTCAAGTGACAATTTGTTGTTTCTTATGCTCGTGAGTATATTAGTGAGTATATTATCGTAACATTATTTAGGAAGTTAATTTCATGTATTACTCCCCACTGTTTAAACACCACTTTCCTGCGGTAAAATTAAATGTGATCACTGTGAATCTACTGAGAATTGCCTCTTTCTTTCGGTACAAAGATAGGATTCCTAAGCGGATGCGGGCATCCCTGGTATATAAATTCAGTTGCGTACAGTGTACGTCTGGCTACGTCGGCATGACGACGCAGCCTTTTTACGTCAGGATCTCCCAGCACCGTGGAGTTAGCTATCGTTCCGGGAGACATTTAGCTCAACCTCCTCATTCATCAATCCGCCTTCATACCGAACAGTGTGGCAGCCGTATTTCCGAGGACAATAATTTTTCTATTTTATGCTCTGCACCCAACGAGTTAGATTTGCGCATTTTATAATCCCTTCACATTGCAAAAGAGAAGCCGCTTTTAAATAATGCTAATAGTTCTTATCCTTTAGAAATTTTTGTCTAGATTTTTTTCTCTCCCCTTACTTCTGTCATGAACTAACCACTTTTGGTTTTTATTTTTTCTGACTTACTGAAGATGGAGCTGGTCTCCGAAATGTTTAAAATTGATCAATTCAGATATTTTATATTTAGCTTCGTTATTTCACTTTAAATATGATACCCATCCGTGCTGGGATCTTCGTCTTTTAATTCTTATTAACATGGGTATTACGATAACCATGTATGAATAGCAATTAAGGATCTCTATGTTAAGGTATTTGAATGCGTTTTTCGCTTTTATTTCAATATAAGTGCGCACTAACGAGAGTGCTTTTCAACTTCGCATTACGAGGATTTTGTTTTCTTAGTTACTTATATTTAAATGCGCTGTCAAAATCAGATAACGCAAAGGAGGGAACTCATTTTTGTTGTGCTTTTGGGCCAATAATTTTTGGTTTCGACATTTAACATAGGTATTACGATACAGATGTGTGATTGTCAACTAAGGATGTTAATTTAATGAAACAAAGGGAATGCATTTTTTATGCTTTTCTCCGAATCATTTGTTTCGACAACTGTCTCGGACATTACGATACGCATGTGTGCATATCAACTAACGATCTTGATACTAAGATAATTTAAACCCCAATGATGGTTTTGTACCATCTTTATTGGATGCATACTGTTTTTCTTTTTTTTGTTTTCTTTTACGATTTGAACCCATGCGAATTTATGGAGATTCTGAGAGACATGTTTAAGAAAACATCGTGCTATGATGTGTTCTTTTTATAACTCACGTTCCGCATGAAGTCTAGGCTGAAAATCTGTTATTTTTTTACTTGAACGCTAAAATCGTGTCACAGTTCTATACCTCATTATCAAACGGCAATGCAGGTCGCGATGGAAATAAGACCTGGGTAACACCTAAGGAAGAGTTGACGGGCGTCAAACATGCAGTTTATAATAGGCACCCATGGCTTTAAATAGTTGAAAAACGTGAAAAAGAAGGTTGCGCTATTAACGTTTCACGTGGTGTAGATGGCCTTTCATTTTTGTCGCTCTACCTCTCGAATTCTTTCAGCTGAAGTTCTTTCTTTCCAATACATCTCTCGTATTCATTACGCACAACAGCCCTCATGTGCAAACTCGTATGCAAACGCATTTAGCTGCGTACCTTCGTACTTGGGTCAGTACGGGCGTACTTGCTTGTGTTAGTTGGTATTTACATATGAGTTTACGTAAAGTAGTACACATGTGCGCATTAGAACGTTAGAACGAATGTTATCAAGTACAAACATTTCAAAGTTAATACATACGTGCGCACGTAATTAAATTTGCAAGTACGCACGTACTGCGCTATTGCACTGAAGAAAATACATTTGCACGTATAACGCACTCATAATATCCACTCGTAAGTCCGTATGTACTCACGTACGCAGTTGAATATGCGTGTAAACCAAAACATACGGGCACACGTATCACAAGCGCACTCAAACGAGTACATGTTACGCACGTTTGTACATGATGATATTTTTGAGTAAAAACGCACATTCAAAAGTACGTACGGGGAATGCATAAGCACGTATGCACCTATGTAAGTATGTGCATATGCTCATACACGTGCGCACGCTCGCATGCGTATACAGTACTTGTGGGCTCCGTGACCAAGTGGTTGACAGCGCACGCCTATCACGGGAAAAGTCGCTAGTTCAAATCCTGGCAATACCGCCCGGTGATATTCCCTTTTGGGAAAAGGGAGAACTTAGCCATTATTCCCCACTCCACCCAGGTGCCGGAATGGGTACCGGCTTGACTGGGGATAACCGTCATTGCGTCTTGGTGTTAGTTATAATGCATTTGAATAACCAATGTATAAGATTATATGTATCAGGCTGATTGGGATAAATAGGCGGAATAAGCAAAATATACATACGCAGAAACACGTTCGCTAACATATAAGTACTTTCGTGTGGAAGCACGTATACTTCTATTCATAGGCTTTTCGTACCATATGAATTTTTGTGCCCAAAACTTTTCCCCTTTTCGATGACAATATGCTGCCTCCTTTGTCTTCTTTCCTGCTCGCCTAACGGTGAAGGGATGCTGCTAGGAAAATGAAGACCCTAACTTCCCGATATTCTAAGAAAATGCGTGAGAGCAATGTATGTTTCTTTTGTTTACATTCTCTAACCTAATGGCACAGGCTAATACCAGGCCTAAAAAGCTCGATTACACTTCTAATGGCTAATTTCCTTCGTTTCAGAAATGATGTAATCATACAAAACTGTTTTCCTACACTGATTTGACATGAAAAAAATCGCCGCATATTTCATACGATTTTTCAAAGACTAGTGAGCTCCGTTCAATAATAAATCAATGATAGATTCAAGCTAACTCTATTTCGTCCTTTTGATCTCATTGCAAAGGAGCAAAATCGGCCACCATGAATGTGACGTCGCTTTTTCTATGAGCAGGCAGAGAGAGATGTAAGAGGCAATGGCCAAGCCCTTTTTGGGCACTTCACGGTATCGTCTATGTTTCCTCAAAAAGTTACGTTTCTGCGCTAATTCGATGCCAAGCAGGCGCTGCCAGCCACTTACTTTTGTACTGAGCAAATTGGCTGCGCCATTGCCTGTGGTTGTTTTTAATTGGGTATCATGTTCATCTGAAGAGAGAATGCTTGTGTGTTTCAGTTTGTAAATGCACGCCATAATATTTTTTCATTCATCTTAGTAAAATTATTATTTCTGGACGATTTCCAGAGGAAATCCACGCCTTTCCACATTCTACTTTTCAGTCTTGGCAACAAGAGGCTTCACTGGTCTTACGCATAGATTCATTTTCAGGTTTCTTTTCCATCGTCCGTAAGCTGAGGTTTTACAACTTTTAACTTGCCTTTCGGTTTATAGATTAAGCTGGATCTCTCCTGGTTCTTTTTCTCAGCGAAAGATTAAGCCATAAGAGCTCTTGCTGTCCTCAGTTCTTGATTTATTTTTCTTCGCCAATGTTCCTTATATAATATTTTTCACCTGTTCTTGAAAGGATTTTGGAAATGGAAGCCAGAGAATAAGTTTTCCAGAAATAAGAATCGAATCACAAATCTGACGGGTCAGAGTCTGGTAAATTTTAGCTTTGTCTCCGTCTGGCCGAGTAATTTAATTCACCAGCTTAAGCAAGTGGAAATAAATAAATTTTGGGCTTTTGAGATATATATTGTTTTGTAAAATAGTGGATTTGTTGTCCCGTACCGTTCGTCAAGTTTTATTAAATGAGATAATGTGCAAAGTTAACATCATTTAGAATACAAACGGTTTGTACAAAAAGGCATCAATCAAAATTTCATTCTATTATGAATACCTGGATAAATCTCATTCACCTTCTAGTTATCAAAACAGTGTGTTAAGGAAAGTAACTATACTGAGAAAATATTGGTTACCAAACCGGCACACTTCTATGTGTCCACTTGGCTCCAAACCGCAGTACAGAAGTGTGTCACCAATATACATTATCAATCAATGTATTGTGGACACACTGCTCAGAGTCGTGGGGGATGCAACTCACGTAAGTGTGCCAACCATGACTCACTGAGCTGAAGTAGACCATTTTTTTCACAAAAAATGTTTCACTTTCTATAAGGCTTGCTATTGATTATACGGATGGACTGACAATATCTAAAGCATTGATGAAAAATAGAGAAATCTTGAGACTAACGGAAAGAATTCTTTCCCATTCTCAAGCATCAAAGGTAGCCTAATCGCTTCAACTTGTGGTCAAAGGTATCCTAAGATTTTTTGATCAACCGTTTTACAATTACGGATGCGTCCAGATCACTATGAGCGTGGGATTTTCTTGAATTTTCGTAATATGTCCAACGAAGTGTTATAAAACTTCAAAATTGAAATATTGATCGGAAAAATCATTTTGTCACCGGTAATTTTGGCACTTGGTAGCAATTTTGTAAACAATTGAAATGATGTTGCAGTTTCCTTGTACCCTGAGCACTTGAATACGGGCATACCAGTATTTCGAATTTTTACTTATAAACTTTCTGGTTTTTATCTAATAATTTGCATTTGAGCTGTGTTTAAATCAACTGAGTGTAACATATATTGAACAGAAGTCAATGATTATGAGTGAAATCACAAAAATAATTGCGGGATTTTTGCTCCCGTCGAAATGTAGATGCATTTAAAATCTCTCAGCATTACTTTAAAGGGAATCGAACAGTTTTTCCTAATGAAATTTCAAAAATGAATAAAAAAAATTCTTCATGAGCGAAATAATTTTAGAGGTATTCACAACATGTTTAGAACATTCGAATGAATGTTCAGAGCCCTAAAAAATTTTATATTTACCCATACACCTCCTCAAAAGATAATTTCAAAGAAACGATATTTCTCTGCCAATATTGTATATAGAGACGATCAGTTTCTTTGTTCGATTAAAAATGTATTGATCTACAAAATTGAGATCCAGTTTTTTGACATCGCTTCACAATTAAAATTTAAAAAATGTCTGAATTATAGAAGTAAAAACTTCTCCATTTTTTTCTTTAGATGGCAATAAAAATTTTTTATTCAACTTATCAAAAACCAATCACTCAGATTAATAGTACTCACCATGATCTTCACGGTGAAAAAAATATCTCCTTCATAAGTGATAAACTGTAGGAGAAATTGAGACCCACAGCCAAAAAAAACTTATTACGAGAAAAGTGAGCTCCAATTTTTCAATTATTTCTCCAACAGTTTTTAACTTATCGAAAAAATCTTTTTTGCATCGTAAAGATCAAGGTGAGTACTAAAAATCTGAGAGGTAGTTTTTTTTGATAAGTTGATTAGAAATGTTTTTATTGCCCTGCGAAGTGAGAAGTAAAAGTAAATATATTATGTTTAACAAATTCAAACACTTCTTAAATTTTTTTTTTAAGCGATATCAAAAAACTGTATCTCAATTTTGTAGACCAGTTCATGGTGAATCAAACAAACAAAATTAATCGTCTCTATGTACAATATTGGCTATGAAATATCGTTTTTTAAAAATTTCCCTATTCGGGAGGGATGGGGGTTTTGTAAATTCCAAAAATTTTAGGGCTCTGAACATCCATTCAAATGTTCTAAACATATTGTGAATACCTCTAAGCTTTTTTCGCTGTTGAAGTATTTTTCATTAATTTTTTGAATTTCAAAAGGAAAAACCGTTCGATTCCCTTAATTTAGGTAAAGATAATTCTTAACTGTGGGACAGCAAAAGAAAGATAACATTAAAAGTTTTCCTGACGGCCATATTTTTTTAGGTATATGTATGACTGAATCAGTAGTTAATTATACATCTCGACTGAAATAAATTTCTCAAAAATAAAGTCATATATCGCCTCTGATCACGATGTATTGATAATGAAAGCGAGATTGCAGATGAATGTTGATCGACGTTTTCTGTACTGTAACTTGGGTGCTGCACTGATAAAAGGTCTAGGAATGAAGTTAGCCCTCGTCATAACATATGGGTCTGTTTAGCGAAAAAGATATTTTCACGAGTAAAGAAAGAATGCTTTGAAATTTACTTTGTGAGCTAAGTTTCAGCCTTGACTTATTAGCAATTGAATGAATTATAATGTTTAATTCTTATTAGAGTTGGGTGACAATTAAAATATTGCGCATCACGGACCGTGTCATAAATATGACCGGAATTATTGCAAATGATTCTCAAATGATTTTTGTTCTATTTAGATGTGCTTGTACGAATGCAAATTATTACCATAAATTACATGTATACCTTAATACATTACCTGAGCCTGATTGTCGAATGGCTTTAAAATGATTTTTTTCCGTTCCCTGATGTGAGAATACATACATATACCAGACCTCTCCTCCCTATGAGAGGGTAGCCGACAGCAGGCCACAATCATCACCCTTAGTCACTAGGAGGCGAGAGGCG
The DNA here is from genome assembly GCA_014220935.1 of Platorchestia sp. MABIK. Taxonomy (NCBI): domain Eukaryota; kingdom Metazoa; phylum Arthropoda; class Malacostraca; order Amphipoda; family Talitridae; genus Platorchestia; species Platorchestia sp. MABIK. Next base: position 63,785 of record JACJUY010003439.1, read on the forward strand.
CAGCACTGGCCGCACCAGAACTGCCAGGATCAGCAGCAGCACAGCACAACCCTCTTTCACAGTCAGGCCCGAGAGCCATGGCTAGTTTACCCCGACCGCTTTATTGAGTGCAGCCCCTCCCCCCGCACAGGACAGGTCAACTCCATCACACACGGGCAGGCTTCCAGAACAGCGTCTAAAATAAAATTACCTTCTTAGGCAATGCCCCCACTCACTTCTGTCCGCAGTCATCCCTCTCGCCACGTCCACAGTCAGACCCCTCTCATACAAAGCACGTTTCACCCCATCCATTCAACTCATCTGTGGTCTACCTGGCGCTCTGATACCACACACTTTCGACATATAAATCTTTTTCACCAGTCGCTCAACATTCATTCTTTCAACATGTCCAAACCATCCAAGCACTCTTTCATCCACTCGCCTGCTCAACTTTTTGATAACCCCCGTCTGCCTCCTAACTAAATTATTCCTGATCCTATCTCTTCTTACGTATATGGGTGTATGCGCAAATGGGTGTGCATATGTGCACATACACCTGTGTGTACTGGACTAGCAGTAACTGGTATGTAAACTATGAATACCAGCCTTTTTTCTCACTCTCAACTTCTAACACTACCCAACACATCATTTCATTCTATTATTGCAAAGCAATCCAACGCTTAAATGTCTTGTACATGTAAAATGTGGTACCTATGTATGTTTATCAATTGCAGACATTTTGCGCCTTATCTCAAAGACAATGTGATTTTTTTTCTAATATGAAACCCATAAGGACACTCATGTTTTGTTT
>JACJUY010003439.1:64770-80202 GCA_014220935.1 Platorchestia sp. MABIK
TATATGCACATGTGTGTACTAAACCGACAACTGGCATTTTTAGCTAGAAATAATGGTCTCTTTCTGTTTCACTCTCAATTTGTGACATTACCGAACTCGTCATCTCTTTATTATTGTAATGCATTCCCGTAAAAACGTTACATTTTGTGTGTGATCATCCATTTCTATTTAAATTAAATTCTTATCAACTAACGATCGTCATGTTAAAATCATTTAATTAGAAATCCAAAACTCGTAATCCTCGTGTTCCACATGCTTTTATATATATTTTTTTTACGCTCTCCTTGAAATGACATTTTTGAACATCGGCCGAAACGAGCGACTCATATAGTATTTCCTGGCGTCAAGAATTGCGAAGTTTTATGTCATGTATATGTAATCTGTCAAAAGTTATGAAGTTGTATTATCTCTTATAATTATCATTACATGTATCATCAAATGTAGTTTAAGCAAGATTAGGAGTACATTGCCCTCAATCATTTTTCGACTAGTGACATGGGTATTACAATACTCGTGTGTGTGTATCATTTAAGTGTGTTAACTTTAAGATATTTTAAAAACCAATGATGGTAATTTTGTCCCATCTCTATTGGAAATAAACTGTTTTTCTTTCTTTCTTTTCTTTCTTGTTACTCCATACATGCTCCTCAAACACTTCATCTCAAACACATCCAACTTCCTCCTCTCAGCTACTCTCAAACCCCAGGACTCTGCTCCATACAACAAAACTGGCATGATCAAGCTTTCATACAGTCCCCTCTTAGCATTCATACTCAAACTCCTGCATTCAAAAACTTTCCTCATTGCACCCAATGTCTTACAGCCTCCACTCACTCGATGCCTCACTTCTATTTTCATACTATACTTAACAGCCACGTCCGCCCCGAAGTACCTAAAATGCTCGACCCCTTCTAACACTTCACCATTCATCCTCACATCCAAGGTTCCAAACACTCCACCTCTTGAACATCTCATCACCTTACTTTTATTCACATTTACCCTCAATTTACGCCTTTCGCACACTCTACAAAACTCTGCAACCAGTCTCCTCAGTATTTCCTCTGAACCAGCCACAAGCGCTGTATCATCTGCAAACAACAGCTGACACACTTCCCAATACATACCATTTTGTCCCACCTACTGCGCACCTTTTCCCAATACTCTGACATTCACTTCCCTCACCACACCATCCATAAACAAATTAAACAACCACGGCGACATCACACATCCCTGTCTCACACCTGTCACAACTGGAAACCACTCACTCACCTCATTTCCTACTCTCACACACGCTCTGTAATCAATGTATAGAAGCTCTTGATCGCATTCAACAGTCTCCCACCCACTCCATACAAGCTTACAACTTGCCATAGAGCCTCACGGTCCACTCAGTCATACGCCTTCTCTAGATCCATAAATGCCCAATATACATCTTTTTCTTTTGCTAAGTATTTCTCATTTACCTGCCTCACAGCAAGCATTTGATCTACACAACCTCTGCCACTTCTAAAACCACATTGTTCTTCAGCCAGCACACGATCCGTCATCACTCTCATTCTTCCAATTAAAACTCTTCCATACAGTTTCCCAACGACACTCAGTAGACTTATACCTCTAGAATTTCTGCACTCATACCTGTTACCTTTCCCCTTGTACAACGGAACTACACACGCTCTACTCCAATCTACCGGCACTTTACTAGCCTCAAAACACACATTAAATAAACGTACCAACAATTCTACAACCACATTTCCTCCTTTCTTTAGACATTAAACCGTGCAACCATCCATACCTGGTGCTTTCCCATTTTTCATCACATCCCACGCGCCATTCACTTCTACACTTCTTATTCGACTTCTATTCACTTCACCAAACACAGGCATTCTAACATCACTTCCAACAGCTACCACTCTCGCAACCCTATCATCCTTCACGTTCAGCAGTTTCTCAAAATACTCCACCCATCTCTTCCTCACATCATAACCCTCCACTAGCAGCCTACCATTTGCATCCTTCACTCTTGCCTCACTCTCCACCTGTCCTTTCCTAATTCTCTTCACTTCCTTACAGAAAACCTTCCTTCTCTCCATGAAGTCCCCTCCTAACTTCCTCCGCCACTCCTCATCCGCTGCCCTCTTTGCTCTCCTTACCATTCTTTGTACCTCTTTGTTCCTCTCCTTATACTCTTCGAAATTTTGCTGGCTGCTCCTCTGCAGCCACCTTTCGAACGCCCCCCGCTTTCTTCTCACAGCCGCTCCTATTTCTCCGTTCCACCATTCACTCCCCTTTCTAATCCCCTCTCCAACCTTCCTTACCCCACACACTTCCCTTGCACATTTTTCCACCGCATCTTTAAACAGCTTCCATTCCCCTTCCACTCCACCAACTTTCACCCTCCCATACTCTACTTTCATCTTCTCCTGATACTCACACTCAAGCTCCGAATTATGTAACTTGCTTACATTTAACACCTCCCTTCCACTCCTCCTTTTAACACCTCCCCACACTCCACTTACTCTCAACTTTCCTTCGACCAAGTAAGGATCTGATATCCCATTCAACTAACCACGGAACACATGCACATCGAGCAAATGACCCATCACTCCTCTGCTAACCAAAATATAATCCATCAATGCTCTCTCCACTATCACACCTCCATTCGTCCTCACATATGTATACTTGTTTATGTGTGTATACTTGATATGAGAATACATAAACTTGATATACTTAATATGAGATATGATGCTAATGCTTTGAATAAGAAAAGTGTTGAATTATTATACTACGCCTCAGTAATTACATCTACGGGAATGAAAACGTTTGGCATAAGTATTGAAAAGAAACGAGTTGAGTGCTAGAAAGAGGGTGGAAACTGAGTCATTCGTATTAGTTTAATGGGCTGTACACTAAAATACCATGCAAATGATTATTTTGCTTTTTCCTTTCCACCTTTTCAACTTTTCGAAATCGTTCCAGTTCATCACGTTTTAAAGTAGTATGAAATTCACTCAATATTTTTGTTATTGATACACTGTCAATCGTTAAAAAAAAATTCACTACCTATACAGTTTGTAATAAATCACGTTTCGATGTACAAACATCATTTGCAGGCTAAAAATTGACAGAAAATGTTTTTTTGTCCCATTAATAAAGCGCAAATCTAATACTTAAAGCTACATCTGACAAAGGAAGAATGTTAAAAATCACAGCTCAAGACGAGAGATAAAGTTTGTACCACAGAAATATGTACTTGCAAGACTAGGAAACAGTATTGCACAAGCGATAGGGGCGAAATGAATGATCGAGCGGTTGCATCAAGACTCGAAGCAGCAGTTCTTGTAAATAACTTGAAAGCAAAAAAGTCCTTAGTATTTTTGATCAGTCAATAAATGTAGCCAATAATAGGTTGAATTATTTTTTCAGGTTTGTCTTCGTTGACGGTACCAATAGGTTAATTAATTTTTGTCTTAAATGCTGCTGTGGGGTAGTGAGTGATACGGGTGAATTTTCGGTGATCACTGAGGATTTCGTTGAGTTTGCCTTATAATCAGCTCTGTTTAATACTACAAGGGTGTTGGATTAGCTGCTCCTCACAGTTTGACAAAGGCGAAGGAGCGCCGAAACGCGTCGCAAAATTCATTTTTAAATTTGACCATTTGGAACCTCTTTGAACTTCTTGATCCTGGAATTATTTGTAATTTTAGAGAAATTGAGAAACTAAAAAAAAAGCTCGTGACAGCAAACTATGACATTTTTAACCAAACCTGCATAGATGAAGGACTGATCCCCAAATATGTAAATATATATACACACGTACATAACAACGGAGATACAATCATGAAATTACAAGTTTCCTTAATTAAACATCTTAATTTGACGGTCCTCAGTTAATAAATATCTTATTAAACATATATGGGTGCTATGACAACCCATGTCAATGTTTGTACAAAAGACTGAGAAATATGCATACAAATGTATCCCTTAGGAAGTTATTTTAAGTTTGATTAAGTTCAATAATGAACGCAATAAAAGAAATATGAAGATGAACACACTGGGGTGAAACGCTTGTGACAGACATACGAGCTCAGCTTTTGTGACAGCAGCGAATAATATTACAAGTGTTTATACATTATTCATGATCAGAAATTAAAGAGTCAAAATAACAAAAATTTTTAAAATATCTTCGCGCGCGAACCTAACAAATTAGAACTAAGTTGAGTGCCTCAAAGAACTGCTTTAAATCACTTGACAAATTTACACTTTTTACTTAAATGCTTTACAACAATAAAAAGAAATGGTGTGTTTGGTAACGTTACAAGTTGAGAGTGAATAGAAATGAAATGTGAATAGAAAATTACGGAATGAATACATGGTAAAACTGAATGCTGACGCACAAATAAAGCCATAAATTCACAAACTGTGACTCATACCTAGAAAGAATTTCTTCAGTACAGCGTTACCCGAGTATTCCGAGCCCGCAGTCAAGTTGAACGTGCCAGGATGTAATCCACTTAGCTTGAGGTTTATCACTCCATGGAGATATAATTTTTATACCACACATTCGTAAGAGCTCGCACGCAAACACTGCACCAAATTTTTGTGTTCCTTTTCTCCGAGAGAAATGCCTCTTACGTGAATCATTGTCTCCACAGATTTGAAAATCTTATGTCCTGTTGGCTAGCGATGCGTTGCATTCGATGTCGACGACAATTCGAGCGCAGCCTCAAAAACTGGTGAAAGCAGCTTAACTTGTGTGTCTGTCGGCAGTTCTGATTTCCCAAGTGAAGTTCTCGACCACCACAAAGCCTTGGATGCTTCTGGTGAAGTTTTATATGAAACTGGGAATGCATTCTCTGCGGCTGGCAATGTATCGTATTGTACCAAGGTTAATTTACAGATCATATTAATCATTAATATCAAGATATCTTTTTAGACGTTGATGATGTGAAAGTAATCTTTAGGGCGGCTTCAGTGATATTTAAAATGTTGCTTGCCTTATAATAAATACCGCGTACGTAACTCCGTTACGAAGATGTCCAGACATTGTTTCCCCAGATTCTCAAGATTCCAAGCACAGATGGAGGTAAGATCGATGATCGTTTTTTCTAGTTTTGTTAATCTATGAAAGCTACCCATCGATTTCAGTGTGTGCGGAAGTGGTGCTTCCTGCTGTCAATATCGAAAATCGAGCAACATTGACTAGGAGAGAGTTCTGGAGGAGCTCCGTTGGGGCAGCTAGCAGGGCCGCTGTTCTGCCCGAGGACACTCCCGGGAGCTGTTATTTCCTTTCATACATCGTGCTCTTCTTTTCAGTTTTGAAGTTCCTCTTTACTTTTCCGTTGCACTTATTTTCGAAGGATGTGAGTTAATAATTGCTTAAATTAATTAGGAAGTATTAATTGCTTTAATATTAAGGGATTTGTAATTGCTCCTAATTGTAAATTCTATCACTCTACCTGAGCCTTCCCCATCTTTTTGTACCGCTGGAAGAGGAGATACCTCACTGAGGTGAAATTCCTTAGTTGGACCTTGATAAGTTGTTGAATAATTTCTAATATATTGAGTTCGATAATCATACTTTCTTTCCTTAGTTGTCTCAATTTTAAGCATATTATTTTATTTTACAGTATCACTCAGTAGCAGTTGACGCTTGCAACCTTTATTTATACTGTGCAACCTCTCTCCCCTGTGTCATGGGGGAATAAGGATTCTGCACCGAATGTGAAATTTTCATAGAGTGAGGGTACAGATTGGTGAACTATTTGTCTTATCTGTACTTGTACCTCTGACCCATATTTAATTACCTAAATTTTCTTTCTCCTGCTGCAGCATCCTCATTATTTGACTCTGCTTAAACTAAATCTAAGGAGCCCCTCCCCCTCTTCCGAGACTACATATTTAAGGTCGCCGAGGGACCTTCACGCCCCTGTCGTGTGCTTGTGCAGAGACGTGGGCATGAGTTGGCTTCTCGTCAATTTTCGGCATGACAGCTTTGAGACTCGAAGAGCATGGAGTCAGGGCTTGGAATAATTATTGTTGAGCAAATTGTGAACTAGGCCACGCTTTAACTGTAATCGTATACTAACTTACAATGTTCGCTTCTCTTTTGTATCCGTTAAAAAAAAAAATTCGTTTAAATCCCCTCTACGATACTTGACTCTCCTTTCAACCATTAATTAAAGAGAGACGATGGTGCTGTGACAGCTTGCAGTTGCTTGCAGTATTTTCCAGTTTCTTTTAGTTCATTTCAATTTTCCTAGTTGTAATTCCTTTGAGTTTAGGCCTTTGTTTCTCTCAACAGTATACCTGTTGCATTTCACTACTTTTTCAACTGTGTAAATTGTATCACGTAGCTCTTCACAGTGTTTTGATTCATTTCATCTATAGTTCTAGTTCGATGAGTGCCCTTCTTTTTAGACTATTTCTCGTTCTGGCAAACTGTTCATTAAAGGTCGCTTGTAGCTTTGAGATAATCTCAAACACTGAAGCCACTTTAGATGGTAAATTTTAAGTCTTTGAAATAATTACAATATTGAACTTGAAATAAACCTTATTGGTTTAACTCAAGAGCTAATTTAACCAGCAGGTGCTACCGTCGAGTGGACTACCTTAATTAAATTTTACGCTGTATCGTTTGAATCTTTTAGAACTTCAGCCTTTACACGATAACCTTAACTCTAAATCTTATACATTTAAATTCTCCTAGTGAGATTCACTGCTAGAAGCACTACTTTCGAACACTTATACCATAAATAAATTAGATGAGAAAGATGATGACTTGACGATCACTAAGTTAATAATGTTACAGAATCAGTACAGCTACATACATACGTAGAAATAAGCTTATGCTATTTTCACTTTCGGTCTAAATACTCCATTAAGTTGAGAGGACCTTCATGACTTAGATTCTTTTTTATCGTTTTGGCGGTAAGCTTTAAGTTATAGGGAGTCCTCCGATGGAAGCTGTCATTGATGAAATTCTGATTGCCTGTACTTTCTAGATGATTTTTCCGTGCTATTGTGGGGCATATTTTTTGGTTATTCTTGGAAGGAATTATAATTGCTCGAAGTCTTGACGTCAGTGCCATTCTCTCTCTTCGGTGTTCAATAAAAGTTAAACTCGATTTCTCTTGACATTTTATTTATTTGACCTTAGCCTACGTGGTGAGAATTCTTGTTAAAACATTAGATTGCATTAACCACATTAGATTGCATTAGATTGCATTAGATTCATTAGATTGCAATGAAAATTTTGTACCTTAAAATTTTTAGACCGAAAAGGCAGATTGAAATTAAGTAAATGATATAGTGTCAAAAAACTCCCCTCCCCCCTCAAAAAAAAAGGTCAGGCTATAGTAGTCCCTTGATAGGATAAATAAATTTTATATTGGTAAAGACGGCAGTACTCGTTTGGCTCCGGTTGTTAGTGGCGCTAGGTATGTTACTAGGCATGTCATTTCATTGCTTTGTCTCGTTGAAGTCCGAGCTCACGATATCGAGTTGTATGCTGTGCGCCTGACGACTCATGAGTCGGTTGAGGAGGCGTGTGATACCGGCAGGCGAGGTTCTTCATTCATCACACTGCAGCGATGAAATGTTTTGAAAATCTAAATTACATTTCTTATTTGGAGGAGGTATGAAAATTACTATTTGCTATAGTAGATACAGTACTTGTGCCCATTATTGAGTTCTTCATAATTGATGAAAAAGCAAATGTCATTATCACATGTGATTTTTTTCTAGTTTATGCTCTCGAGGAGTATTTTGAGCTTGACAGTTTGAGGTTTATGTATCTGCTTCCTAACTTTGTTTCCTGGTATCATGGAAGATAGTTCGACTCCGACTCCACCTTTCTAAAATTTTGCGACTCCAACACCGACTCCACCTAATCACTATTTTGTGACTCCAACTTCACCTATTCACAATTTATAAGATGAAAATTACTGCTTCCAGGTATTGCAACCTGTAAATATGGTTATTATGATTTTTATTTACGAATGACTTTTAAATTGGCAATAGAATGTTATAAATAAAGTTTTACCAATATATATCTCCTAGTATACATGATTCTTCAAAAATGACAAGATTCGATAGTTTTCTTTAAAAAAGTCCCAAGATATAGATGACAAACAAATAGATCCACCCTAATAATACACGCGATTAATATATTTTTGTACTTGTGCACTGTAAAACTCTCATCACTGATACGGTCAATTAGCATCCTTACGAACATCACAGACGTACACACCAACCAAGCGAGCAATAACTGTGTAATATTTTTAAAATCATTATTATCAAAGAAGTTTTCAACAAATTTGCCTTATCTTTTTTCCACGATAAGCTACATTTTCTCAACAATGGATTTAATTTTCAAGCAAACTTTTTCATTTATAAACATAAGTGAGCAGATGTTAGGTTTTTCACATCATTTGAATGGTATTTATGATACCATCCAATCAAGCTGATTCCCATTGTATTAACATAGGGGAAATTAAGTACAAAAACACATTTTATTTATAAATTGATGGAGACACCTAGCGTTTCAATATATATATATAGTTTTTTTTTGTGCGGACAAATTTCCGCCGTAGGTTGAAAACTCAAAATAAATCAATTTTCACGAATGATTAAATGTCCAAAACTCCTTAGTTTTAGAGTTGTGAGGACTTTGAAACCTAAAGTATGATACCACGTGCGTGCCAATGTGAGCGCTACCTTTTTCACTTCAAATTAATCCAAGTCAAGTTCATTTTAATCCAAGTCAAATTCATAGTAATCCAAGTCAATTTCGAATAAATCCAAGTCAAGTTCGAATTAATCCCAGTCAAGTTCAAATTATTCTCAGTCAAGTTCAATTTAATCCTAGTCAAATTCAAATTAATCTAACTTTAGGTTGAGTAAAGAATTGACACAATCACTCATTAATTAGAGCGTTTTTTGCATTAAATATGTTTCTATTGGATGTCATGAGAAAGACAATTGTTTCTCCTTTTAGCAAGGAATACATAAAACTTTCGCCTGTGTTACAATTTAAAGACAAGCTGTCGTAAAATGTGCTAAGTATCCAGCATCCGGAGGCAGAGTGTAATTCAGATCTTTGTTAGGCGTAAAAGATACCTGTCAAATATATGATATAACCAGTTCACTTTGTTTTGTACGACTCATTGAAGTTATTTTAAATTCTGCATTTATGTTAGTATGCATCCATTCAAATATTTATGTTCAAAATGTAATTTTATGTTACACATAGCAGCATAGAGGATGTTTCCACTCTCATATAGAGGTTTACATATTTGAAATTTCACTTTATCACATGTATGAAATCACATTCATGCAAATACATAAGAGAACTATGGGACGTTATGTAGATTTAATTTTTAAGAGAAATATACAAACGCGATTCACTAAATACTTTTGTACGATTCCGTTTGAATTCAATTGATAGGAGTACATTACACAGATACATTCCTGCATTAGCAATAAAAATGTTGTCATCTCTTCAAATTAATAGGCCAAGGCAAATATATCATCTCTGTCGATGAGATCAATTGTAATTTCTTTTTACGAAAATCTATTGGACGAGCGAAAAAGGACTTTGTTGCTATATTTTTTAATGGATTAAATCTACATATCGTCCAATGATAATCTTAATTATTAGCATGTATATTTGATTTGATACATGTGACAGAGTGAAATTTCACGCATATAAATCTCTATTTGAGTGTGAATAATTCCTCGATGCTACTATGTATATGTGTAACATAAAATTACCTTTTGAACATAAAAATTTGAATGAATGCAAACTGCCAAAAATGTAGAATTTTAAAAGAACTTTAGTGAGTAGTATAATACGAAGTTTTTATAATTGACTGGTATCTTCTACGCCGCTCAAAGATCTGAATCACACTCTGCCTCGTGATGCTGGATACTTAGCACATTTCACGACAGCTTGTCTTCAGATTGCAACACCGGACACCGGCGGAAATTTATGTATTCCTTGCTGAAAAGAAAAACGATTGTCTTGCTCATTACATAAAATAAAGGCATGTTTAAAACAAAAAACGCTCAAATTAACGAGTGATTACGTCAATTCTTAACTTAACTTAGGACTGCTTTAATTTGAATTTAACTTGGATGAAACTGATCTTGACTTGGATTAAATTGACCTTGACTTAGATTAATTTCAAGTGAAAAAGGTGAAGTCTTGATGGGGGAAAAGGTGAGAAAGGTGAAGGTGAAGTCTTGAAGTTCCTACCCCACTAAAACTGGTTTTTGATATTTTTACAATGAGAACTGCAAGCATTCACGGTTAGGAAAAGTATCTGCAGTTTCAAGCTATTAAGCATTGAATAATGTTTGCACATTTTATTAATTTAATGAAATAGCTACTAACGTTTATCATTGATGACTTAGTATTAATTTCCTGACGAATGTTTATTTGCAAATTTTTCGTAATTGTAAAATGCTTGCAAGTTTTATCGTAAAAATAACAAAAAATTGCTTTAGTGCGGTCGGAGCCATTAAGAGAAGCATTAACATTGGTGCGCATGAGATCTCCTCCTTTGAGTTTTAAAGTTTCTTTAAGTCCTTATAACTGGAAAACTAAGGCGTTTTGGCATTTTTTCATTCGTGAAAATCGATTTATTTTGAATTTTTGTAGCCATGATTGAAATTTGCCCGCACAAAAAACGCCCTATAAAGTGTTGATTATTCTTATCAAATAAAATGCCAAGTGTCTGCTTAAGCGAATAAATGAATAAATAGATTCGGGTATTTTTCGTGCATAACTTCTATTTTATTACAATGTTCAATTCAACATTGAACAAATAAAATTGGTTGATCCGGCTTGGTTGGTTGGTCGGTCCCTTTCACGCTCAGAAAGGATGCTTAATGATCGTATCTGTGATACGAGTTTCACCAGTGCACAAGCACGAGAATATTTTAATCGTGGCTACTATTACGATGGATATATTTATTTGTCATCCACATCTGGAAGATTTGGACAACGACGATATCGAATCACGTCATTTATGACGGGCCGTGTACACTATTATAAACATATATACAAATATATTACTGACAGGAGTCTTCTGAGTAGGCAAAGTAGGCAGTGCATCCCCTGATAAGCATCGATAAGCATCAACAGTTTTTCTATTCATAAGTATGCTCTGATTTAACGAAATTACAATAGTTGACTCAATTCCTATGCTCAAAATCCCCAAAATTTTGCTCATACACACATGCAGAGAAGGTAGGCAAGATTTGCACACCGCCTTTTTTTCTCTGTATCTACACTATACAGAGTAACAATGCAGAAAAGGTGACATATTGCAGCTCAAACAATTTTATATCTCGGCTACAATAGGCCAAAGTGGTTCTGCTTTCGTCGCTGGGGCCTAACATTTTCGGAACATTTTGTTTACGAATAAAAATCAATTTTAGCTTCTCTGTGTGTAATATGATACTGTCTTTTATTTACGTTTGACTTTTTATTGTGTATTTGACACTTCCTTATTTTAATAAACGCCCATGTTCTTTTTACTTTGTATTTTTGATGCTTTTTGGAACGTTTTCAGCAAGAAAATTTGAACGATCGCAGAAATGCAACAATCACTGCAGCAGAGATAGTGCATTACTTTCAGTTACAATATGAGTGTAACTAAGTGAGGTATTTGCTAGTGTCGTGATACTATTTTCATTGCAGCTCTTTTACATTGTATTTAAATTTTTCATGTGTTCCAATTCCGATTTTGATTACCATACAAAATTTCTAAAACTTTCTTAAGAAAAAGTCATTAATTTTATAATACTGAGAAACAGACACTATTTCAGTTTTTAAAATTGTGAAATCATAATAATGAAAATCTCCATTTCAGCGTATGCTTACTTAAAAACTTGGGAGTGATCAGCAGATAAAAATTAAACATGAAAATGAAATGATAAAATACAATATATATAACTCTTGAAGAACCAAACAAATTTCAAGGAACAACTTTAGAAATGAGCAGAAAATTTCATTATTAATGCATGTCAACTTGACCTTAAGCAAGGAAGTAGACAAAACAAAGAAATAAATTTGACGTACATAGGCACTACATATAGCTGAAAAAATTGACTAATATTACAGTTATTAACATGAAAGTAAGATAATTGAATTATCATTATCATTAGCCATTTCGCAACCTGAAAACTAGAACTCTTTATGAATCAGACCATAGCTTCAGGTTTTTGGCAAAGACTAGTCATTATCAATTTATCATAACCTAAAGACTAGAAACATTTATGATCACAATATAACTTTTGGTTACTGCAAAGACTAGTCATTATAAATCAATACACCAAAACAACATCAAAAGAAAGACTGGCAAAAATCGTTTTAAGGAACCACTGGTATAGATAATAGACACAGTAAGAGCGTACAGAGTTACCACTCTTTATGTCAGTACAATGAATTGCATCAGCTGACCTGTTCTGCAAGTAACTTGCAACACATTAACTACTAGTTTCTAGATCCTATGTATTAATTGAAGGGGGAATGAGAGAAACAGAAACAAGCAGAATGAATGTGCGTTGCTTTCAATAACGAATTCCGGTTTTTCAATGTAATATTTACATAATTGCTCCAGTACGAAAATTATACATCGCACTCGTGGGTATTACATAAATATGTGTGCGAACCCACAATGACCATGGATATCAATGACCATTGATCGTATTAAGTAATAGGTGTAAATACGCTGTTTCGAACCTCGAATAAAATAATCAATAAAAACATTCCGTATTTTTTGGAGCTTTTCAGTAATGTATTTTAACTCTGTTTTGTTTACTTTCGGTTTTAAGCAATTATGAATAATTTTTGCAAAAATTAGAATCGAAGACACCAATAAATAGCGACTCCAACCTCGACTCCACCACGTGCGAATGAATGACTCCGACTTCGAGTCCGACTCCACCACATTCGGAAATGCGACTCCGACTCCGACTCCACACACATTCAGAAAAGCGACTCCGACTCCGACTCCGACTCCACACACATTCAGAAAAGCGACTCCGACTCCGACTCCACCCTAAAACATGCGACTCCGGCGACTCCGACTCCCGACTCCGACTCCGCAACCCTGGTGGGAAGACGATGAAGAGCTAATGCTTTTGAAGATCTTCCGCCCCATAGTGAGTGAGGTGTGTTGCAAATTACGTAACTACGTGCATCACATGTGGCAGCACGTGTGGCGGATGCTACGTACCGCAAAACATGGCACAGAACTCGTAACGCAGAGCGCTTTCTCAATTATGAGCTTTCCTCCGTAAGAAAGATTCCTTCTATACAGAAAGCATTTCAAAGATGACGGGATCGTGAGATTGTGGTAAACTTCGAACGTAACTCGTGTTCAGGGAAACTTTGAACGAAAGCTTCAGTTGCATTATTAAATGCAGAAAATTTCGCTTAAGAGCTGATTTACCGCCTTTACTCGAGAAGAGCAAACAGTTGTGAGAGGAGGCATACGCTGTACTGCAGAATGGAAGTTAAAAATTTGGTATCAATATGACTCAAATAATATTATCCTACCTATCGCCCCTGACATGAAAACTCCTTAGTTTTCAGTCGAAGGCGTTGCGATAAGTAAAGCGATAATGCGATAAAGCGATAACATCGCTTTAATCGGAAATTTATTGCTTATCGTTTATCGCATGACTGGAAAAATGTTTCGCTTTCAAATTCCTTTCGACAAATCCAGCGGTAAAGTAGAAGGCGAAAAACCGTTACGGTGGGAGGTTACAGGCTCATTGTTACGCGGCAAGCTGATGCGGCTGGGCGACTTGCGGCCCGCGCTTCTCTTGTCACCAGGGTCGCCAGATTTGATTTTTTTAGGCCAAATTTCCGAAATCTGGCTTTTTTCAATCTAACTGGCGTCAGAAATTCTGGCTTTTTGGGCCTTAGTTGGCTTATTATTTAAATTTTAGTATGACAACCCTGGTTGTCAATGTTTCTTTGAATAGCCCCCCAACTGGACGCATCTGATCTCAGCTCTGTATTTCATAGTGCTGCCAGCGATCCAAAGCTTCTTTGCGTGTTATAACATATTTACATTTAATTCTTATGATATATTGCTACCTTAACTTGGTATTTACGTAATTTATATTAGTTTTATAGATTTTTTTGCGTTTTGAGGTGCGCCTCGCGCTTGCCTTCCATACAGGTACGAACGTCGCGTGAAGAAGTCGCACTTCCCAGCAAAGTGTAGGGACCAGTGGGTGACCCTCTTCATCAGTACAACACTGGGAACCCTAGCTTGCATCAGTGGAGCGATTATTCAGCACAGCTGGGGACGTCCTGAGGCCAAAGAGGGCGTGCCTCTGTGAGGACAGCTTTGAGCACCAGGTGTTTCTGAAGGGAAACCTCCACCTCCTCAAGCATAAGTTCAAGGTGCTAAGAGGGATTTCAATTGTTGTACTTGTGTTTGTGGTGTTATGCTGTGATAGTTCTATTAATTTATCTTCATTAAATGTTGTTATAAAGTAATGAAATGTTAATTTCGAGCCTTTTAATATTTCATTGCAATATATGATGTTTTACGGGTAAAAAGAGGTTTCTAAAAAGCGTTAGTAGCAAAAATAGAGTATATTTGGATTTATCGTTTATCGCTTTAAGATACTTGAAAATCAATCGCTCTATCGTTATAGGACTTTGCAAAAAAATAATAGCTTAATCGTTATCGGTTTGAAGTAAAATTTATCGCTGCCCACCTCTGTTAGTTTTTATGACGGCTGTAAGAAATTCTGCTAGCTCACGAAGCTCTACAGCGTGGTTGGGTGGTTTTTTAAAATATCATTCATGTAAAACTGTGCCGCATCGCAGTTGATCGTTTCCTCTGTTGAAGTTGGCTAGGTTTTTGAGGTGCTGAGCTCGGGTTCCACTTGTTTGGTATCTGGCATCGCGCGTGCTGGGGCATCCCCATTGTAAATTTACCATCCTCAGCCTCTACGTCAGCTTCAATAGAGTTCTACGTTCCACTTAGTTTGTGTGTGAGTGCGTGTGCTCGTTTGAATAACTTTACTTTTATTTGCGTTCTCAAAGCTGCTAATTTTCTAAGTGCTTCAGAATTATTAAGCCTTTAAATCAGGCACTAGTCTAAATTTAAACTTAAGGTTCCACCTGATTGACGAGTCTCCTCACTCTGATATGGGTCCTTTTTACTTCAACCTTCAACTTCAAACTTTTGCCCAACCTCAGACTTCAAACTTTTGCCCAACCTCAGACTTCAAACTTCTGCCCGACCCCAGACTTCAAACTTCTGCCCAACCCCAGACTCCAAACTTCTGCCCAACTCCAGACTTCAAACTTCTGCCCAACCCCAGACTTCAAACTTCTGCCCAACTCCAGACTCCAAACTTCTGCCCAACTCCAGACTTCAAACTTCTGCCCAACCCCAG
>JACJUY010003440.1:1518-23041 GCA_014220935.1 Platorchestia sp. MABIK
CATCGCGAACATTTGCTCTCCGCGCTTGAGAGGCGCGACGTGATGGTTGCCAAGTTCAGGGAACTCTGGTATTCTCGATATTTTATCTCTCTGAGAGGTCCATATCCTCTTAAATCATTACCTCGCAACAATAAATTTCTATCTGTAGGTCAGGTTGTCTTACTCAGGCATCCTATTAGACCTAGACCGTTTGGGACCTTAGTCCTTATCATTTCACCGCTTCCCGGACGCGATGGCAAGGCCCGAGTTGTTAAAATTCTCAAGACTAATAACTCTGAGTCTGCCGTTAAAATTTCTCTGCTTTACCCCCTGGAGTTAGCTGCTTCTGATACTGCTTCAGAGGAGGGGTGGGAAAGCGCAGAGGGAAGCTCGAGTGAGGAGTTGCATCCTTATTTCGAGCCTCCCGAGATTTCCTTTACTCATGAGGGTAGTTCTTTCTCTATTGAACGCCCAAGAGATCAGCATTATTCTTCAGAATCAGACTCTTCGGAAATTTCCGAGGAACCCGAAATTGATATAGCTGCTCGTCCTAAACGGCAGGCAGCTCAACAGCAACGTAGCAAGATTGCTGACTTGATTAGGAGAGGTCACCTATAATTTCCTTTCCTACTTTGTTTACTATTAAAAAAAAATTTAAATGCGCATAAATGTAATAAGTGTTCTTTCCATGCTTCCTCTGGAAAGTAACATAAATGTATTAAAATGTTTGTATTTAAAATCTATGCAACGGAAATTTCTAATGAAACCTCCGTTTTTTCGCTTGCCGGGATTGTGTCGAGATTCATGCCATTGCTCGAACGCTGAGGTCCGTTGCGGACTTTGTAAGGCAGATTTAAGGGCCTTCCGTAATAAAGTTCAAGGGCTGTGATTCACTTGATCAGCCTAAAAATTAATAACGCTGTTAATTTACGACTAAGCGGAGCAATGGCGGGGGTTCCTCACATCTTCGGCGAAAAACGTATATGAAAAAACTAAAATGTGCGTCTGCTCTTTTTGCAACGAATCCCAAGCCATAGCAAGGGATTCGGGGAAGATGACGAGCGTGTCTGCCAGAGGCCGACACGACAGACTGAACTCAGCTGTGAGCGCGTGTGCACCTCCTTTAGTGCGCCGCGGCACTCCGGCAATCCGACCCTCGCTACCGGGGACTTGCGTCCTCGACAGCCGGCTTCATTGAAGAGTGTTCGCCTGAACATAATTTTCGAAATCTTCAGGTGAGCCCTTTGCTAGTCATGTTCCGCTTGTCATTAATTATCATTATTTTAGCGTTACCGGCCCCAGGTGGGTGCCAGGCAATTTGTGTGCAGTAGAGCCCGTTAATTCGGGGTTAGTATCCACTGGGTCGGGTGGTTGCGCACAGGGTATCATAAAGAGCAAAGGGGAAGTAGTTCAAGAGAAGATTGCGCACTGGGTGGCCAGGGATAGTGAGCACTCTGGAGCAGTAGGAAACCAGTTGGAGCTTACGGCGAATGAACAGAGGGCATAAGTCCGCTTCTGCTTTAAGTTTGGCAGTAGGTGTGCAGTGGAGGGCGCCTAGCATAATGCGGGCTCCTGCATACTGTATGCGGTCCAGCTTAAGCAAGTTTGATGGGGCAGCAGTTGAGAAGAGGAAGGAGGCATAGTCTAGTTTTGATCGAATGAGTGAAATGTTGAGAAGACAAAGAGTAGAGTAGTCTGCACCCCATCTACGGGAAGCTACTACAGTCATTAGTCGAAGGTCTGAGTGGCAACGGGTTACTAAGTTAGAAATGTGCTGTTGCCATGTGAGGTGTTTGCCAAAGACTAATCCAAGAAAACGAACTGAATTAGAAAAGTTTATTGGTATGTTGTGAAGTGTCACTGGGTCCATGTTTTTTGGTCTTTGCCTAGTGAATATAACAGATGAAGTTTTGTTTGCTGAGACTTGTAGTCCCCATTTGTGGCCCCAGTTTTCTATTTGAGTAAGAGAGTTTTGCATTACATTTAAAGCTTCAGTTAGATTTTGATGCTTAATTCAGAGGGCAGCATCATCAGCATGGAGGGAGTGATGCATATTAGTTGGGAGGGAAGTAAGTAAGTCATTGATGAGAATAGTGAATAGTGTTGGACTGATTACTGATCCTTGGGGGACGCCTGAGTACATGGGAAAAGATCTTGAGTGGGTGTTGTTGAGCCTAACTTTTATTGTTCTGAGGCTAACAAAGTTTGAGATAAAGGAGGCAATGTTACCTTAAAGGCCTATTTTTTGCAATTTGAGGAGGATGCCATGGTGCCAGACTGTGTCAAAAGCCTTATTTATGTTTAAAAAGAGCGCAATGCAGAAACCATTGCTAAAGTATGATTCTCGAATGGTGTTCTCGAGTCTGCTTAGAGCATCAAGGGTGCTATGGGAGTTTCTGAAGCCGCTTTGGGATGGGTCAAAGAAGCTGCAGCGTTCGAGTATGGCTTGCAGTCGGTAGTTGATCATTTTTTCTAGTATTTTGCATAGACAATTTGTGAGGGCAATTGGGCGATATGAGTTTGTGTCTGTTGAAGGCTTTGTAGGCTTGAGAATAGGTATGATGATAGATTCTCTCCACTGATGGGGAAAGCCATTTGAGTAAAGGAAATTGTAGAAGCTAAATAGTGCTGACAATTGCTTCTCTGTAAAGTGTTGTAGAAAAGCAAATGGAATGGTATCTGCACCTGGGGAGCGTGATGTAGAGGTTTTCAGGGCACGCTTGAGTTCATGGATCTCAAAAGGTTGGTTGTACCATGGAATATAACTGTGAGAAAATTGGGGGGGATTTTTGGCAACTGTTTTTTGATGGTTTGAGAATACTGCATCATTTGTTGGGAGGTTACCTTGCTTTGAGAAGTGGTAGGCCAGTTCATTTGCCCCTTTGTGTTGATCTGTAATCATTGTGTTATCTTGTTTTAGTACTATGGTTTTGCCGGTGTGATGAGAGGAGAGGGCTCTGACTTTCTTCCAAATGGTGGAGTTGTTTGCCTTGGAGTTCATGCTGGAGAGAAAAGCTTCCCAACTTGTCTTGCAAGCTTCAATAACAGCGTGTTGAAATTTGTCTTGAGCTTTTTATATTTAATCTATAGATCCATATTTCCCCTGTGGTTTTTGTAGTGAGATAAGGCTCTGTTTTTCTCCCTGTGGGTTTTTGCACATGTCTGGTTCCACCAGTAGGAAGATCGGTTGGTGAATTTGAGTTTGGTTTTGGGTATGTGCTGATTGGCTGATTCTAATATGGCATGAGTAACTGCCCCACAGGCTTGTGAAAAAGTCACAGGCTTGTGACTGCCCCACAGGCTTATTTGAGCGGTGAAAGAAAAACAAAAGGTAGTTTTAAACTCGCTTGAAAAGCAGACCATTCTTCAGACTGCAGGTGCCACCGTTGAATGGGGTCATTATTACACGGTTGAGAAGTAGATACTAAAAGAGGAAAGTGATCACTAGTGTAGGTGTTAGGTAAAGGTTGCCAGGAGAATAGTGGAGCTACATTTGAGGAAGTGATAGTCAGGTCAATATGAGTGTGTGATCCTCTTGCAGACAGAAAGGTAGGCTCAGAGGTGTTTAGGATGAAGAGGTCATGATGCATAACCCACTGATGAAGTAGGGTTCCACGACTATCTTCTGTTGGGGCTCCCCAGGCTGGGTGATGGGCATTAGAGTCTAAGCAAATTATGAAAGGGGTTGGGAGTTGAGAAAGAAGTGGAGGTAGTTCCGAGATCAGTACAGAGTTAGGAAGGTTAGGAGGGACATCCAATGAACAAACTGATATTGCAAGTTGAGGCAGAAATATTCTACTGGCACAGGCTTCAAGGGAACATGCTATAGCCCAGGTAGCAAGAAATTATTCGGCCAATATTGGGTTGATAATTATTCATTGACCCGATATAGGAATCTTGGATTACAATAAAAGGCTAATAACAAGACAATATCGAAAAAAGATACACTTATTTATGATATCAAGTTGTTATTGGGACAATGTAGTAAATAGTTTTATATCTAATATTAAACTAACAGTGTATATGTATATGTATGATATTCAAATAAGTGGAAACTATCTCATAATTATTAAAAATCTCGCAATTTGATAAAATTTGTTAAAATATAAATTATTATTGCCCAAACATTGGGTTGATTTCAAATGCCAATAAACGGAGTAATTTGTATAAAATGTACCAATTAAGTTAATGAATAGCTATTTCAGTCATTAATGAGTGCAGATATATTTGACAGATATCAAGAAATGTGAATACGTTACAATAATATGTATATTCAGAATTAGTGTAAACACAGGTTCACAGTTCTTGTTTTTTCAGTCGTCCAAGAGTTTCGAAGGTCTAGTTTTTTCAAAAAAATATGCTAAAAACGTTTGTCAAATGTTACTATAGCAATAAATGTCTATATATTGAACAATTCCGCATACTTGACGGGATCAAACTGCATGTACAGGTTGCCCGACCACCTTGTATTTTTCTAAGGAACATTTTGTCGTGCTTTACCTTAGTTACCCCTCAAACCTTAATTCTAGTCTACTTATGTACGCTCAGTAACTTTGACATATCCCCAATGAAAATTCTTAAGAGGAAAACTTTTACTTTCTCCTCTGCAAATGACCGATACCAAGTAGAGGAGGAATATAAGTAAGGCCGCCGCTTCACGCCGCTAACGGAACTCATTGGCGGAAGCAGCTGCATACGGTCTTACAACCTCGGTATCAAGTCCATAGTGACCATCAATAGCTGGTATTGGAGAAGTGAATATATTATTATCGGGACAATTTTGTTATACCAATATCAACCTTATATCAAGAATTGAGCATTAATCCAATGATATTGTTGGGAACACCTCACTATCTAGTCAATATTGACACAATAATTAGTTGATATTGGGTTGATGATAATATTGTTATTGGGCCAATATTTTTTTCCAATATCAACCGAATTTTCCAAAATAAGGTATTTCCCCAATGTTCATTTTGAATATCCAGTCAATATTGAGACTGTATATTGGCGCAATATTAGGTCAATAAATTTTGCTACCTGGGAGGTAAGATAATGTGGGGAATAGTATTGTGAACCATAACTGCTGCTCCCCCACCACTCCCACAGACTCTCGTAACTAGCAGCCGGCTGGGTGAATTTTCTAAATAGATTGCATTTGCTTTGGTCATAGTTTCTTGCAGGCATATAACACTGGGATTAGTTTCCGCAACAAGTTGTTGCAGGAAGGGTCGACGTGAATAAAAAGATCTGACATTCCACCGAATTATATTGAAATCTAACATGAATTTGAAATAGACGAAAGACCTAGGTTGATAAGGGAGTCATTAACTAGACTACTAGAGCATCTGCTTGAAGTATTTGCCCTAGTTCTGTGATACATTGGATTTTATCTAACAGATTAGTTGTCATGAAAAGTTTTATAATGATGGGCAGTATCTTTATAATAAGTTGAGCTAATTCTGATGAGAGTGAGACCTCAGGTGATTTGCATAAGGGTTGATGAGGATTGATTTATGAGTTTGGGGTTTTATCAGCATAAGAATTAGGTTGGTAAGAAGGGATAGTAGAATGAATCGAGTGATCAAATGAATTAATAGAATTTACCTGTGAAGTTGTTGGGTTACTATGTGGGTTGCGGGATGAGCACTGGGGTTGGGCTGGCGTTATCCAAGATGAGAGGGATTCAGCAGATGATGGATGAGAAGGCGGAGATGAACTTCCTTCGTGCTCCCTTGAAAGTTGAGTGATAGATGGGAATGCACTGGTTGATGTGATGTCATAGGTAGGATGGCTTCGGTTGTTTCCCTTTGGAGATTGGTTACAAGGAGACTTATTTTGGTGATGGGTTTGAGAGTACTGCTTGCCTATAGGAGTATTATGTTGAGTTGCTTTAGAATTTGCAGAAAGTTCAGCTCTGGCTTTCTCTCTGGCTTCTGCAAAAGTGAGACCCTCGTCAGCAGTGAGGCGGCATGCTTGTTTTTCAGACATATAGGCTATGAAGTCCCTTGATGTTGCAGGATGGTTGCCCTTGCAGTTGATGCAGACTGGTGGAGATTCAGAGGATGGGCAGGTTTCAGAAAGGTGCCCACTTACGAAACATTGGCTGCAGATGGGCAATTTATGACTGCATCTGCTGCGTGTATGGCCATAACGGTAGCATTGGCCGCAGCGCTGGAGACTAGGATAATATTGGTCGACATTGTAATAAACGTAGCCTATGCGGATTTTAGGGGGGAGGATGGGACTGAGGAAAGTGAGTACATACAAAGGAATATGTGCTTTCGAGGGGTCGGAGAGAAGTTTTCTGATTCCAACTACCTTGCTGGCCTTCAGAATTTCTAGGAGAAAGTCTAGGGACTCTTCTTTAAGTTCAGGAGCAAAGATTGTACCATAGGTAAACTGCGTGCTCCAAGCAACAGAGACACTTACAGGGATATTTTCGTTATCGAGTTCTAGTTCTGTAGTTGATAATAATTTTTTCACTTGATTTAAGTTTTTGGTTGTGATGAGCAGTGATCCAGAGCGTTGATGTTCCACAGATTCGATGGGATCACATATCAAGTCCATGGCAAGCCCTATACGAAATTGATTCTTTTTTGACAATTGGATTCTGGTGTTGGTGCTGGTCATGATCACTTGTCTAGTTGTTTCAGGTATGTTTTCTATGTTCTCGTCTTCGTTCAAGTCAATCCTTGCACTAGACTTAGTAGGCTGTACAGGACTTGGCGGAGTGTTGACCTCACTCAAGCTAACAGGAGCACTTTCGAGTAAATTAGGCTTAGGTAGGTAAGAAGGAGTAGGAGGAATGTTTTCCGCATTCAGGCTGGCACATGAATCCGAAATTATCCCACTGAGGTCGGAGTCACAGTCTGAAAGGGGCAGGTGATTGATGTTTGGTGGCTTTTTAGGACGCACAGCACTAGTTGGAGGAGAGATGTTTTTTCGTTTGATCCCCGAAGTTTTTGGAGCAGGTTTAGTTTTCTTCTCATTCAACTTGTCGGGCGGTTTTCTAGGAGGCAAATTTGCCGCACACTCACGATTAGGCTTAGTCATGGCCGAAAAAAGAGGAACACAAATACACGAGCTGTGTGTCACTCAAACGCCGGCTCAGAGGCGTTTTTTCAATCATAATCTCGAAGTGATCGATTAGCCCTCGGAGTTACGCGAGTTACTCGATCCGTCAAAAACAGTGTTTCCAAAGGTGATCTGTTGCCGAGATTGCTTCTAGAAACACAGGTTAATGTCACCCGAGTAACTTTCTCCATAACCTCGTTTTGAGAAGGATTATTACCGGGTTGGGTTATGACGTCACTAATGTTTACAAAGAAAATCTTAGCGGGATTTTGCTAATGGTGTAGCATATTCGTTTTTACTTATAATTGAGTGATCTTATTGGATAAAATTGAAAGATTTATCCTGAGTTTTGATACGTATCATATTGTGGGAGGTTTTTAACACTAAAATTGAAAAACATTTGATATTAACATTAAATATGTTATATGTACACAAACGGTGTTCATTTAATGCCATAAATGCAAGGCTGAGGAAAATAAATTATAATCCAAATTCTAATATTTCCCATTGCATAAAAACTAAGCATGTAGGCAATATTATGTATATAAAGAATTCTATATTTATTTATACTCCTTCGTGTGAATTAGGTGTCTAAATTTCTATTTACTCGGTTATTTATGAACCAACTCTTTCCTATGAAGGATGAAAACTGTCAAATGCATTTTCAAATTTCACTTCTTTTTCAAAATGCCAAGCTTAAGAGATTATTTGCAAATTTTTTTACCACTGTTGTCGAAATTCCGGCCATTGCTCAGCGCTGAGGTCCTCTGCGGACTTTGCAAAGCAAAATTTAAAGGCCTTCCGCAGTCATGTGTCTTGAGCGGCAATCATATTTATCTGCCTAAGATCATTACCTAAATAATTTACGACTAAGCAGAGCAATGGTAGGGGTTCCTCACATCCTCGGTTGCAAACGTATTTACAAACACTGAAACGGTCGTCTGCACTTCTTGTTACGAGTCCCAAGCCATAGCAGCGGATTCGGGCAAGCTAACGTGCGTGGCCGCCGGAGGCTGCCACGTCAGACTGCATTTTACCGCGACCTCGGGTGCATCGAATGTTTGCGCTCCGTTGGTCTCCGGTCTTCAAAACCTCGCTACCTGGAACCCTTGGGTTCTTGGACAGCCGGCTATATTGAGAAGTGTTCACCTGAACATTATTTTCGAAAGGTGAGAACTCTTTTATTATCATGCTCTGCTCATGTTGTTTTCATTATTAAGTGTTACCGACCCCAGAAGGGTGTCAGGCAATTTGTGTGACGTAGAGCCCGTTAACTCGGGAAATTTGTGTCCACTTAGCCGGGTGGCATCACACTGTAAAAAGCTAGCAAGATTATTTTTCTAACAACAATTTTGGCTGTTAAACTTCGATGAAATCTGCTATTCAATTCACTTTGTAAGTCTGAAATTTTTTGATAAGAATACTTAAATTGCATATTGTGGTTTAAATCTAACACCAACAAGTGTTAAATTATTGAATAGCTTTGCCTAAGCTTTAAGTGAGAAGTTTATCATTGTATCACCATAAGTAATCACTCTAATTATGTGAGAAAGTACTTACTGTTTATTAGAAATTACAATTTTCAGTTTTTTCCTGGGTAACAATTTCCATCTTATGAGGCTTATTTGAATGTTTATTCTGTTTCAGATTTATTAACCGATTCAAGACAAAGATTGTTATTTTGCCCTAAATGAAATTAGAATTTAATTCTCTTGTATATAAGGTAAGTGAACTAAAATTAGATATTAAGCTTGTCTCGCCAAAAATTGTTTCAATGATAGTAAGGTTTGGTATTTCTTCTTGTACAAAATTTTTCTACATTTGAAGTCTAAGGTGATAAAATATTGGATATTTCATGGAACTTATTTGCTCCTGTTGAAGTATTATGAGTTATTAAAGACTTGTTAAATAATTGAATTTATTAAACTGTTGAAAAAACTATTGAAATTAATATGTCATCCCTTTATTATTGTAAAGCATTCATGTAAAAATCTGTAAATTGTTGTGTGATCAACCATATACATGTATATTTAAATAAGATGCTTATCAACTAATGAGCGCAATGTTAAAAATTTTTATTAGAAAAACAAAATTTATCATTTTTCTGGTCCTTAAGCTTAAATATTTATTTTTTCATGGGTGCTCAGAATGACATTATTTAATATCTGTTAAAACAAGCAATTCTAACATTATTTCCTAGTGTCAATAAATTCAAAGCTCTATATCACATCCATGTAAACTGTCAAAAGTGTTTTTACCCCACAATGGAAATGTATCGACAATAAAATTGTGTTGTCTCATAGTTGTAATTACATGTATCATCAAATCTAGATTAAGCAACTTTAGAAATATATTGCCCTCAAATATTTCTTTTTGTCTTGTGACATGGGTGTTACAATAATCATGTGTGTGTATCATTAAAGTGTAATCGATTATAGATATTTATAAAGCCAATGATGAACTATCTTTTTTGTACCATTTTTATTTGAAATAACTTTTTTTCTTTCTTTTCTTTTTCTACTGCCATGCAGAAGTAAAATTCAAGGTCTTTATGTAGATATTAGGTTAACAATCTAGTTGAAATAGTGTATTCATTTATTTTTTTAGTGACTACCAGCTAATTTACTGCAATGGTGTGTTTTTCTCTCATAAATGCATCTATGACTTTTCTGCATTTTCTATCATGTTTTTTAAAGTTTTATATAGCTGAATTTTTGTGCTCAGGGTGTTCAAACACACTTGGTTTATTAATACTGTGTTATCAAGTTTCTTCTCCCATCTTGGTGGAGTTGTAGTTAGGAAATCTGGTTGTGGCTGGGATGGCTCTAATCCACTTATTTTCTAGTCCAATAATCCGCACCACCTACTGATATGTTACTAATTTTTTCCTAAATAAACTCCCGAGTCATAGAAATCCACATTGATTTCTTTAAATGATTATGATTTTATGAAAAGTTTTAATTTTTTTCATTACAGAGAATGTCAGACTTCACCTGTGAGCAACTCTCCAAAAACACAAGATCGTAGTTCCAGTTTGTGACAAAAATTTCTGCATCAAGATGCAAAGTGTGGGCAGCAAGAATATAATTATTGTATCCCCGTGCGTAGAGAACATTAATGGTAAAAGCCTTGTGCAATATCTTTAGTTTAAATAGACTCATTTAGTCGACTTAATTTATTAGCAGAGTTAATTAACCATGCCTTATTATTATTTTTGATAATAATACTGAAAATAAGAAGTTGTGGAATTTTTCTGTATTACCATTTTATATATTGATATTAATAATAACCATACCACCAAGTCTATTTAGCATGGAACCCCTTGTATTGTGATGCCACTCACCCTCTTTTGCCACAGAAATTTGAAAAATTTCTGCATCTATTGTTAATTTGGTGCTGATGAACTTCAAAAGTTAAAAACTAATGGTTTTTCATATTCTGTGTAAAAGTTTTTCTCTGAGCAAGTATAAGAGTGATCTTTTTGGGTGGCTGGTATTGTTAATGAGAAGAAAAAGTTCTTGAAAATCCAAGCTTAATTTAACTGGAGCTTAATTTTTTTCAAAATAAATGGCTTTACCTATTTATTTCTCGAATAAACTGTCTGCGATATTCCTAAACTCTAAATAAATTTAGGTGTTTTTGTACATGAATTTAAAATCTCTCATGGAAAATTTTGTTCTTTCAGTTACTCAATGTGAAATGTGCATTTGTAAAATTCTGTTTTAAATTTCTGGAAATAAAATTTTCATTTCAAATGAATTTCGAAGCTACTCATTGTTTTTTATGTTTCACTGTATTTTGCGCAGAACTATGCATTCTTTTCATACCAGGATTAAAATGCTTATACAGAATTGTCAAGCAGCAAAGTAATGAATCAAAATGGGTTCTTCAGAAACTGTGTTATTGGTGTAAATGATACACAAATTAGTTAGCTCTTTTATTGAAATTAAATGAACAAAAATGATAAAACTCGGGAAGCAGGCACAACACTGTGGTAATGGTCAGTTGTTTTTAAAAATTATTTAGCTCCCCTGAAACTGAAATAGGTAGTAGAACCTTTTTTAACAATTTTATAACTTCAAGTGGTAAATCAAGATGATTTTATTTAAAATAATACAAAACATACATATGAATACAATTACTTATCAGACAATATATTTAGAGAGTTACTGGAAACCCTACCAAAATCCGAATGTAAGTTGTACAATAATCACTCAATCGCATCCTACCTATTCGAATTAAATAATTTGTAACCCGAGTTTAATTCTCAAGATAAAAAGAAGAACCAATATAAAAGGGAACATGCTTTTAATAACAGACGTTAGATTTCAGTTTGGCCAAAAAATCTTCATGGAGTCGTTCCAGGGCCGCCAAACCACGTTGTTTGTGCTTAATTTCGTTCCAAAGCAGCTTACGCTGCAGTGATCGCCAGAGGTCCGAATTTTCAAGTTGCCGCCGGTACAGCCTAACTCGTAGAAACTTCGGAAGCACTTTATAGTGGTAGCAAGCCCTCAGGAACTCCAGATCACATACTGCTTTGTCCTTTTTCTGCCAAGCACCGAAATTCAGATAAAATTGGATCTCCATAGCGATTGCGTATAATAGAATTAAAAGGGCGATTTTTAGGAAATCTAATACGCAAGATAAAAAGAAGAACCAATATAAAAGGGAACATTCTTTTAATAACAGACGTTAGATTTCAGTTTGGCTATGGAGATCCAATTTAACTGAATTTCGGTGCTTGGAGCGGAATTGGCAGAAAAAGGACAAAGCAGTATGTGATCTGGAGTACCTGAGGGCTTGCTACCACTATGAAGTGCTTCCGAAGTTTCTACGAGTTAGGCTGTACCGGCGGCAACTTGAAAATTCGGACATCTGGCGATCACTGCAGCGTAAGCTGCTTTGGAACGAAATTAAGCACAAACAACGTGGTTTGGCGGCCCTGGAACGACTCCATGAAGATTTTTTTTCCAAACTGAAATCTAACGTCTGTTATTAAAAGAATGTTCCCTTTTATATTGGTTCTTCTTTTTATCTTGCGTATTAGATTTCCTAAAAATCGCCCTTTGAGTTTAATTCTTGAAAATATCAGTAACATTTAAGCCTAGTATGAACAAAAAATTTTACAGCAGACCAACTCACATTAGTCATTTGCTAAATACTGTCGAAATCCTAGCCGTTGCTCGAACGCTGAGGTCCTTTGCGGACTTTGTAAGGCAGATTTAAAGGCCTTCCGCAATAAAGTTCAAGGGCTGTGATCCTCTTAATCAGCCTAAAAAGTTAATAACGCTGGTAATTCACGACTAAGCGGAGCAATGGCGGGGGTTCCTCACATCTTCGGCGAAAAACGTATATGCAAACACTAAAACGTTCGTCTGCTCTTCTTGTTACGAGTCCCAAGCCATAGCAACGGATTCGGGCAGGCTAACGAGCGTGTCTGCCAGAGGTCGACACGACAGACTTAACTCAGCTGTGAGCGCGGGTGCAACTTCCTTTGTGCTNCATTATTTCAGCGTTACCGGCCCCAGATGGGTGCCCGGTAATTTGTGTGCAGTAGGGCCCGTTAATTCAGGGTTAGTGTCCACTGGGTCGGGTGGAAGCACTCAATACGTAACATCAAATATAGTTTTTTTTCTTAATCATGAAAGACTGCCTACAAATTTTTTGGCAGAAGCGACGAAATTTTTATTAAAAGTTTGTTTTCAGTTATTTTAGGGTAGGATAAATAAAAATGAAGAAGCATTTGTGTTTTTATTCATAGCGATTAATGAACATTGCTTGTAAAGATGGCGAACAACATTTCATTTAATGAAAAATCCTTCGTTGTGTATCAAAAGAAAAATCTGCAGTTCCTTTCGATATAATAAAACAATTTGGACGAATAAATATACGAAATGCATAAAATATAAATAAATAAATATACAATAACAAGCAGAGCTGTATCTGCTAACGGTTACATTATAATAAGTGTAATGTTAAAAAATACATGACCATCGATTCAAGTAAATGTGTGCGTGTAATAGGACTAGAAAAAATATCCGACAGCCATAAGCTGATGCAATCTGTTTGTAAACATTGCTCGAGTAACCTCAAAATCGTGTTCACAGTTGCATTTTCGGATCTGGTCATGAGTTACCCCGATGAGAGTGACGCGGGTAACTCTCGGGGTTATGACTGGAAAAACGCCTCAGAACTCGATGTGATGAGCAAGACAATCTTTTTTTCTTTCGGCAAGGCAAACATGAAATCTCCGCTGGTGTAAGAATTCAAAGACAAACTGTCCTAAAATGTGCGAAGTATCCAGCATATGTAATTCCATTTACACAATATTAACAAATGTTGGCGACAAAAATTTTGAACAATTATTAAATATTAAACCCAAAATAGAAGGATATTCGGTAAATATTGAATTGAAGCCTTTCACGGAAATTAAAAATTCCATTCCGAAGAATCACTAAAGGAACACATTTAAAAACGTTTTACACGAATGTCATTCAGATTGCTGATGCATTATTTTTGAGATATAACAATAGTTACGTTCAGATAGGAATAACATTATATGGTCGGTTGCTTAGTCGCCGCATTGTTGGGTGACGCCCACTTTTCTGGCAAGACACGCCCAATTCTTGGCGGGAAATTAACAGCTTCGGTTTGGGTAAGTTAAGGTAAGCTATTTTAGGTTTATTTATGTTATTTTGGGTTATTTTATTTACCTAACCTAACATAACCTACCCTAACCTCACCCATCGTTAGGTTAATACCGTATTACAGCAATTTCATTTATATTTTTTGATAAAAAGCAACTTTATTCTATTTTCCCTTTTTTCGGCAACCAATCGGAAAAATTGAAGAAAGAGCTCATTTCTGGATTATCAAAACATTTTGTGAACATTGATTTCAGAGCGATCTTACTGAATAAATACAAAATACAGACGATTTTCAACTATAAAGATAAGCTCTCTAAGGCTATGCTCTCTTCCATTGTTTACAAGTACAGTTGCGCACAATGTGCGTCTGAATACGTCCGGCAATCTTCCAGATCCCTTCGTGTTCGTGTAGCAAAGCATGTCGGACGGAGCTAGCGAACGATGTTGCCTTTAAAAACTTCTCCTCACTCTGCTGTCCGCTCCCACGCAGAGAAGTGCGACCTCCCAGTTTGCTTAGACGATTTTAAAATTGTTGCCACCGCATCTAGTCAAATTGATCTCCGTATTCTAGAATTGCTTTCTATGGTCGAAATTCCAGCCATTGCTCAAAGCTGAGGTCCTCTGCGGGCTTAGTAAGGCAATATTTAAAGGCCTTCCGCAGTATAAAGGGTCTTGGGCTGCAGTCCAATTAATCAGCCTGAGATCATGAACGCAAATAATTTACGACTAAGCGGAGCAATGGTGGGGGTTCCTCACATCTTCGGTTGTAGACGTTTCGAAAACTCTAAATGTTCGTCTGCACTACTTTTTACGAGTCCCAAGCTATAGCAGCGGATTCGGGCAAGCTAACGTGCGTGGCCGCCGGAGGCTGCCACGTCAGACTGTATCTTACCGCGACCTCGGGGGCATCGAATGTTTGCGCTCCGTTGGTCTCCGGTCTTCAAAACCTCGCTACCTGGAACCCTTGGGTTCATGGACAGCCACATTATTTTCGAAAGGTGAGAACTCTTTTATTACCATGCTCTGCTCATGTTGATTTCATTATTAAGTGATACCGACCCCAGAAGGGTGTCAGGCAATTTGTGTGACGTAGAGCCCGTTAACTCGGGGAATTTGTGTCCACTTAGCCGGGTGGCATCACATAAATTTTTTTCGAAAATAATTCTCAATGGCTTAAAAATATGATTAAATTGCAATTTTTTAAGAGTTTAAACTTGACTCTGTAAGCCGTGCTACCTTTTGAGTAGTTATGCCAGGATAACGATTAAACCGGCTTGACCTCAGCGCCATCTAGTTGATGGAAGAGCTTGGCTTGAACTAGACCGTGTTAATCCTGGCGCCTATCTTAACTTCTCTCTAATGTTTTTTTCGTTTTTCTAAAAAGAGAAATTCATTGTTTAAAAACTTTTTATTTATTAAAATTAAAATTTTCTTTACGCCGCTGTCCCTGGTAGCGGGGACGGATGCAGTCTCAATAGATATAAGACGAGTGATACTGTGTGTTGTTTGTAGAGATTCCCTCTTTTTCTTGCTTGAGAAACCTTATCTTACAGGGTTCTATGGCCTCTGTTGAATCTCTTCTAACCTTTGTTAGGTTCACTCCTAAAATTATTAAAAGGTTTGTTCTTTAAAAAAAAAATTGTGTATGTGTAAAATTATTAAACTAGAAATGTTGTAAAATTGAAAGTGTAATTGGTGGGGAAAATGTACTCTTTTTGTGTATTTCTATTTCATTAATTTGACTTTCTATGTCTTATGAAGGGATGTAACTTGTCCACTCTAGGTTGTAGACGTAATCCAAACTAACTTTCCTTTTTTCCCATAAGTTTTGAAATACAACTTGATTATGGAATCTGAAAAAAGTACTGCCCTAGCCTTGACCTTAAGGTTGCGTGGTACTAAGTGCAGCATTACCTCTATTAAAAAGAAAACTCTCTCTCCTGACTGTGAGACTGCCTTTCTTGTTGAAGCTATCCCTCAGTTGAATGGATTGCTGCAGTCTTTTAGATTGCTGTCCTCTACTATTCCTGTAGATGTAAGTGAGGTTTCAGAGGCAGAACTGGAAAGAAGGGCGGAGTATGAAGTTCAGGTGATTGAGTTAATTGTTAAACTAAAAAATAAAATTTCCCCGTCACAGGTGTTAAACTCTACTGATACCGGTGTACCTTCCGTGTCTAAGGTTTCTCCTTCTGATGTTCCTTTGAATATTTTTAGGGCTCCTCAGTTGACACTGAAAAAATTCAGTAAAAATGAGGGCTGCCCCTTTAGCATCCTTCACTTTCAAGAGTCTTTCTCTAATGCCCTTCAGGCCTACCCCAACATGAGTGAAAATCAGAAATTCATTTTTTTTAAAAACAATTACAAGGGAGAGCTCTCAGTTTGATCGAGGGACTTCCTAATGAAGAATCGAGCTTTCAGTCTGCCTGGACATTACTCAGGAAAGATTTCTTAAATGCAGATAAGTTGATTTCCTTAGCTCTTGATGAGGTCCTCAACTGCCCAGTGTTCAAAGTCTAGCCGAAATAAATTCTTTCGTCTCTAAGGTTAAATTTCGCCTTCACGAGCTTTCCAAGCTGGGTTTGGATTTCTCAAGAGAGAAGTCGGGAAACCTGCTTTTCTCTGCTGTAATCAAAGCTAAACTTCCTGAATTTTTCTTGCTGGAACTCCTTCGTTATTCTAAAGCGATTTTCTTTTCTTTAGAAATGTTTGAGAATGTTCATAAAGTGCTTTCTCTCCTGGAAACTAAATATAAGCCTTCTCTTGTATTCCGAAATAAGGAAGTGGTGACCAGAACTGAGGTTAGGGATAAAACGCAACATTCTCCTGTGCCTAGTAAGCTGCCTGTCGTTATGGTATGTCGCTTTTGTAACCAGGCTAACCATGCTTCGTTTTCATGTAAGAAGTTCGACTCACACGAAAAAAGTGTGAAGCGGGCTGGTGAGTTAAAATTATGCTCTATATGTCTTAGCAGTAAGCATTAGGCCAGTGCGTGTCCTTCCAAGGTTAAAGGTCTTCCATTTTTGTGTTCTTTGTGTACGGCTAACACACACGTTAGCCCTTTGTGTCCTAAATTTATTGAAACTGGTGTACTTAACGGTAAACTCTACATGACGGTTAAAGGCCCGTCTTAGGATGTGCCCTCTCGTAGCTCTTGCCACCAAATATGGTGGTGTTACTAAACGGATTAACTTTCTTATTGACACTGGAAGTCAAACTTCCCTTGTTGACTTAAATTCGGTAAGTTCTACCTATTCTGATGTGGACCTGCAGGAGCAAACTATTAAAACTGTAGGTGCTTCTGTTCCATAAATTGGAAAGCAACTTAGCATTGAACTCGTGCTTCCAGACAGTGAGAAGCATGAGCTTGATGTTTTTGCAATGAAGAATCTAAATCTCCAGATGGGCATGAAAGACATGAAGGCTAGACTAGAAACCTTAAAAACTAAATTACCTATTTCCACTTCATTTCCTTAAGTGATTAATGATAGCATCCAAGTTCAAGGGATTTTGGGTGTTGATGCTCTTCAAGCTTTTAAAGTACTTGAGCTTCAGAGTGTGAACAATTGTAAAGTAATGAGAGTTTCCAATGGGTTTCTTCCTTTTGGGGAGTTGAAATGTTACAACTCCTCTTTTTAACTTCTCTTGTTGCTTCTAAAACTTAGAAGCTAGATAATAATCCCAAAACTTCCGGCAAACGGAATGGTAATGTTAAAGCTGTTAAGCCGTCTCTGTCTCTTGACAACGAGTCTAGACCGAAAACTAAAAGGAAAGTTGCTAAATGTAAATTGAATGAAAACCGATTCCGCAGTGTTTTGACTAATTTCTTTGAAACCCCTAGAGTATGTGCCTCTTTATTGGACGTTTCTGACAAGTGCGAAGTTCAGACGGGACTTGATCGACTGCTGGACTTAGAGCTTATGGGTATTCCTGCTAAAGAGGAAGAAAATGATAAGGAATTGGAAGATTTTAAAAGTAGCGTTAAGTATGAGGAAGGTAGGTAGTCGGTCCAGTTACTCTGGAATCGCGAACATTTGGCTAGAGTACCTAATAACTTTGTTTTGGCAAGATATCTTGCTCGTAAAGTAGCGAATGACAATGAACTAAAAGGGATTGAAAGTGCCTATAATGATGTCTTCCTTGAGCTGCTTGAGTTGGGAATTATTGAGCCTATTTCTGTCAAGAGAATAGACGTGCGTGCGCACAAATGGATCCCGCATAGGCCTCTAATTCGTACACATGTGGAAACTTCCAAAATTCGACCCGTTTTTAATTGTTCTTTGAAAGTCGGTGGTTTACCCAGTCTGAATGAAGCCTCTTATGTAGGTCCTAATCTTTTGAACAATTTTTTAGGACTTTTGATCTATTTCCGTGAAAATTCAGTAATTGTTCTTTCCGATATCTTTAAAGCTTTTTTACAAGTAAAACCAGCTTGTGATTTTGACCAAAATCAATTCAGCTTTATTCTGTATAAAGACGGAAAATTCTTGTATTACCGTTACACTACTCTTTTGTTCGGGTTTGTTGCGTCGCCTTACATTCTTAACTATCTACTCAAATTGCACGCTCAAACGATCACAGATTTGACAATTAGGGACGTTATGGCAAACAAGCTGTACGTCGATAATTTTGTGTTCACTACCGAGAGTCCTGAGCAAGCGCTTAATACATTTCGAAGCGCCAATAGTGCATTTGAGGTGAGTGGGTTTCCTTCACGCAAATGGAAATCCAATAATTCTTATCTTCTTTCCCAAATTGACCCTGCGCTATGTAGTGCAGAAGTGCACTCCAGAGTGCTGGGTTACGATTATAATTCCTCTACTGATCTTCTTTTTCTGTCTGTGAAAAATTTGGACTCTTCGTGCAAAACACTAAAAAAAATATTATCTGAAGTTGCGTCGCTCTATGACCCCTTGGGGATTATGTTGCCCTTTTCTGTGCGAGGTAAGCTTGTTTTGAGAAAACTTATGCCCTTAAGGCTAGGTTGGGATCAGGATGTCCCGGAAGATTTTTGTAAGGAATGGCAGAGCTATTGTCTGGGGTTTTCTGAGTTGAAGGACTACGAGTTTCCTAGGATGACTTTGGCAGAGACTAAAATTACCCAACTTATTGTATTCTGTGATGCTAGTGCTAGCGCCTTTGGTACCTGTATTTATGGCGTCCAAGAGGAACGCAGCGCATTACTTTTCTCCGAAGTTAAAGTTTCGCCTTCTCGCCAGCGAACTCTTCCTTCCCTTGAGCTCTTGGCGGTGTTTCTTGCCCTTCAGTGTCTTGTATCTCTTCTGTGTGATGTGAACTTTCCTTATAAAGTTTCTAATGTAACTATTCTAACTGATTCTCAAGTAACCCTAGCTTGGCTCTTGAGTGGTAAACATCCTCGCAAGAATATATTTGTAAGCAATAGACTAAAAGACATAGAAGCTATGCGCAAGCAACTAGAAGGTAAGACTTTGGCTGCCTTCAGCTATGAGTATGTACCCACGATGTTTAACGTAGCCGATATGCTAACGCGTGGTGTTAAAGAGTCTAAATTTCTAGAGTGTATTTACTTCTGAGACGTGTATTGCCGGTAATGTCGCTCCCCCAGGTGAAGCTTCGGTTGTAGCGCTTGAGCGCTTTTCCTCCTACCCCAGACTATTAGGTGTGGTAGAGAAGGTATTTAGAGCTGTTGCAATCTGGAAGCGCGCAGATCAGGGAGAGGCTAAAATGCGAGCATTTCTTTATCTCATTTCCTCCATGCAAAGTGCGCATTTCGCCAGCGAGATGAAGGCCTTGAAAACTAAGAATCCTCGTCCGCCTTTGCTTGTTAGATCTTTCAACTTATTTCTTGACTCTCATGATTTAATCAGATCTAGCAGCCGCATTATTTTAGCAGAGGAATTAGACTACAATACTGGAAACCCTATCCTGTTGTCTAGTTCTTCTCATATAACCCATCTTCTGATCTTGCATACGCATAAATCTCTAAACCATCTAGGTGTTGAATCTACCGTGCAAAAACTAAAGTTGGATGGTTGTTTGATACCTCGCTGTAAGCGTACAGTTCGCAGCATTCTATCCAAGTGCATAGTTTGCAAGCGGGTGAACGCTAAAGCCTTTTCCTATCCCGACCCGCCTGCGTTGCCAGACAGTCGGACTAATTTTGTAAGACCATTCGCCACCACGGGAATGGACTTTTCAGCTCATTTCTGGGTGTTAGACCCATTTGGTCATAAGCAAAAAGTATATTTATTATGATTTACGTGTTTTCAAACTAGAGCAATTCACATAGAGCTTCTTCCTTCCATGACTTTGGAGGAATTCTGTTTTGCTTCTATTCGCTTCACGAATGAAAAGGGTGTTCCTGACATCGTTTATTCAGACAATGCCAGAACTTTCTTATCAGCTTCTGACCTTTTGTCAGAAGTTTTAACTTCATTCTTGTTTGAAGAACGCTTCCGAACCTTTAACTTTAAATCTAAAACTCTCCTGATCTATAGTCCACAATTTGGTGCGATCTGGGAACGTCTTTTTAAATCTATAAAAGAAAGTTTGTATAAGCTCTTTGGCCGGAGCACTAATCCTTATTCAACCTTTGTCACTGCAATTTCTGATATCACTCTTAATCTTAATCGCCGTCCTCTTTCCTACACAGAGACGATGGACACTATTTTGCCTATTATGCCTATACAGTTCCTTCAACTTTTTCCTACTTCTAACTTTCTAATTCTTTCCGATGAAGTCCCTGACTTGGAAACCGAAGACGACGAACGGCGAGAGAGTTTGCTCTCCGCGCTTGAAAG
Organism: Platorchestia sp. MABIK; assembly: GCA_014220935.1. NCBI lineage: Eukaryota > Metazoa > Arthropoda > Malacostraca > Amphipoda > Talitridae > Platorchestia > Platorchestia sp. MABIK. Next base: position 22,001 of record JACJUY010003440.1, read on the forward strand.
GCGCGACGTCATGGTGGCCAGGTTTAGGGAACTCTGGTATTCTCAATATTTCATCACTCTGAGAGGTCCTTATCCTCTTAAATCTTTGCCTCTTAACAATAAATTTTTATTCGTAGGTCAGGTTGTCTTATTAAGGCATCCCATAAAACCTAGGCCGTTTTGGACTTTGGTCCGTATCATCGCGCTGTTACCTGGACGTGATGGTAAGGTTCGAGTTGTTAGAATTATTAAAGCTGATAACTCTGAGTCTGCCGTCAAAATTTCTCTACTTTACTCCCTGGAGTTAGCTGCTTTTGATACTGCTTCAGAGGAGGGATGGGAAAGTGCAGAAGGGAGCTCCAATGAGGAGTTGAATCCTTATTTCGAGCCTCCACAGAGTTCCATTTCTCATGAGGGTAGTTCTCTCTATATTGAACACCCTAGAGATCAGCAGACTTCTTCTGAAAGCGATTCTGCTGAATCTTCCGAAGAACTTAATATTGAGGCAGCTGCCCGTCCTAAACGGCAGGCGGCTCGCCAACACCGTAGCAAACTTGCTGGTTTAATTAGGAAAGGTCATCTTTAATTTCCTTTTCTACTTTGTCTTGATATATTAAAATTCTATGTGCGCATAAGTGAAGTGATAGTACTTTCTATGTTTCACTGGAAAGTATTATAGATGTATTAAAATGTTTTGTATTTAAAAATATATGTAACGGAAATTTCAAAATGAAAGCTCCGTTTTTTCTTTTGCCGGGATTGTGTCGAAATTCAAGCCATTGCTCAAAGCTGAGGTCCTTTGCTGACTTAGTAAGGCAATATTTAAAGGCCTTCCGCAGTATAAAGGGTTTTGGGCTGCAGTCCAATTAATCAGCCTGAGATCATTAACGCAAATAATTTACGACTAAGCGGAGCAATGGTGGGGGTTCCTCACATCTTCGGTTGTAGACGTTTTGAAAACTCTAAACGTTCGTCTGCACTTCTCGTTACGAGTCTGTGGGCTTTAGCCGAAAGAAAAAGTCACGAGAGCTACGGTAGCTCCCTACCAGCACTCGGACTTAC
>JACJUY010003440.1:75107-86357 GCA_014220935.1 Platorchestia sp. MABIK
GTCGTACCCTAGGACAGAGGATCGCTGAGCATAGGGGAGTCAGCTACCGCACAGGATCAAGGCTAGGACAACCGCCCCATTCTGCAATCCGAGTTCACGCAGACAACTGCGATTCAATAATCTCCAACAATAATTTTTCAATCATAGGGCAGGGGTCAAATTTCACTGATGTACGTATTTTAGAGTCATTGCATATTTTAAAGGGTAGACCAGCACTAAATGACATGTCTAGTTCCTTCCCACTGTGCATTTCCATCTAATTTATCATAGTCTCATGAACCGTTGGTTTCTTTAACTAATCAAATTCACTTTCATGTGTGTTTTTTCAGCTGATGATGGGATTTATCCCGAAACGTTCAAAATGTTTAGAATTTTATTCTTCGCTTTTAAATTTTAAATAAATTTGCGTTATCGCCAAGTTAAATTTGTGCTTCATTATCATGGGTTGAAAAAAACCTGAAGGAGAAAGACCCTTCCGTGTTGAGGAGCTTTTCAAACCATGACTGTGATTTCACCCTCAGATTTTGCATACTCATTGACAGAACTAGTTTAAAGGTATCATACCTGAAATTCCATACCTTGGATTAGAATGACACATTATTACCAACTGGAAGGTTAGAATTGCGAGTAGAAGGAGTTTTTTCAGGAGAAATCAGTTAAATTAGCTTTAAATAACTCGGGATTACGTGGTTTAGATCACTCGTAATTTTTAAAAGCATCACAAGCGCAAGGCTACTTCATTGCAACTCTAATATCGATCTGTACTCCATCTCCAGCAAAAAGAAAGGAGTTACGTTAGATTTTTTTGACTGATGCACAAAGAGCGCGACGACAGTCTAACACTCGAATTTTTTCACGGACAAGCACTTTGTTACACTAAATCATCGCAAAGCGGCAAAAATTGTCATCAAGTGTTCTTAAATTAAAATACTTCAAGTTTTTTTCGGTGTATTTTGTTCTATAATATTTGTACGTCACCTGTTTTCTTTTTCAGTGATTTGCTGCAAGATCCCGGAAATTTGGAAGTAGGCCTCGGCTTTCACTCTCTAACTGCGCCCTCTTCGTCAATCATCGCCAGGACGGCACGGGAGGTCATTCCTCACCCCGACTATAATGGTAATTTTCATAATGGTGAATTTTACACCTCACCCTTTTTATAATGGTGAATTTTGACACCTCACCCTTGGTTGTGCTTTTAAAAATCGTGTTAGAGGTATTTTCAATTCTTCGATTCACTCAAAGTTGTTGCCCATCATTAGATGAAATCCCTTAGTGCATCACCCCTCAGTGATCCATGAACTATAGAGCAAAAACTCCAGAATCCCAAAGATAGCTCCGTCCACACCTCCCAGTCAAACTTTTTCCCCGGGACTTATATGATTTTAAACGTCCAAGTATAACTTCTGCCTAGAGCGGCTAAAATTGTAACTGCAGCTGCGGCGAAAAAGTTAGACGGGGCTTTGAATAAAATAACCGCTCTGTATCTCTCTAGATCAAACGTTCAACAACGACATGGCTCTTATAAAAATAACCGCATGTGTTTCTTTGGGCAAAAATAACCGCACTTTATCTCTTTGGATAAAAATAACTGCGCTGTATTTATTTGGGTGAATATAACCGCACTGTATCTCTTCAGACCGAACATTGAACAACGACATAGCTCTCATCCGGATAGACCCGATCGACTGGCAGGAAAACCCCACTATTCGGCCGGCCTGCCTCCCCGACAACCCAGTCGACCTCTACGTGGGCAGCCCCGGCGTCGTGACTGGATGGGGAGCTTTAGAGAGCGGTGAGCGAACAAAACATTAAACGAAATGAAAACAATTTATTTTCAATACAAATGAAACAAAAAACATCATTGGTTTTTGAAATAACTTAAAGGAAGGATCCTTAGTTGGTACACACACATGGGTATCATAGGACCCATGTCACTATGAGTGGGGAAAGGTTGACATGAAACATGTTTTTAAAGAAAACATCTTTATTGGCCGCTTTATTATTACACTCGTGTTGCTGAAATATTTTTTTCAGCTTCATCACCCAATAGAGCGAGTGCGTGAAGTACGAGCTTAATGAGTAAGAGCACCGTTTTCTATAACCGCCAGAGTAGCTGCACATACGTTTGTGAAAATGCAGCGCGTACCAAGCTGAAATCGAACTAAAACAAACATCGGCATCTACTGATGCTTCATTTCCAATTCAAGCCTGATACATATCACCTTGTACATTGGTTTTTCAAATGCCTTACAACTAACACCAGGACGCCGTGACGCTTTCCCCCGGTCAAGACCGGTACCCATTTCAGACACCTGGGTAGAGTGGGGTATTGTGCTTAGAATTTTTTTTCCTATACCCAACGGAGAAAATCGCCACCAGCGCCGGGACTCGAACCCTCGTTGCCCTCACTGAGGCAGATCCTAAAGCCACACGGCTATGACGAGCACTAGAGCTTCGCTGGTCCAGAGTGTGATGTTTAACTTAACTTGTCTCGTCACAGAGCAGAAAGTGGCGAATTATAGGTCCATCGAATAGGGATAGAAAGATTCTAAATAAACGTTTGAGAACAAATGATTGAGACTGGTATGAAAATATGTGAGCATAAATCAATCAATGAGGATGAGTGATGTTCTATTCTAGAACATGTACAATTTTGCATCGCTTTTATCTCCTGTTTCGGATTTCATCAACAACTTATCGATTTTATTTGACTCAATCTCCAGAGTCACAGAGCGCCAGAGTCATAGTCTAATCTGCGTCAAAGTCACAGGGACTAGAGTTCGTACAATTTTTCATTTTTATTCTCTTATCTGGATTTCATTAGCTCGTTTCCATCTCCTATTTCAGATTTCATTACATCGTTTTTATATTCTTTTCTGGATTTTACTGCATCGTTTCTATCTCATTTTCGGGATTCCATTAACAACTTATCTACTTTCCCTTAAAGGCGGAAGATACCCCGAGAAGTTGATGGAGGTCACCATACCGATCATCTCCAACACCGAGTGCGAGAGTTCCCTCGGCACTCCGATCCCCCCAGTGATGGTGTGTGCGGGGGTGCCGCAGGGAGGCATCGACTCCTGTCAGGTACTCCAGCAAGTCTTTCTCGGCAAGTTTAACAGTTTGACTGCATCGTGCGCCACCGGTGGCCACGGAGGGGATTTTCATAATGTTACTGACTGACTAGTAGTCACAAACTCAACTATGATAAATACTTCATTTAAGCTAATTGCAGGCGTGATCCAGCTCATGTTTGCTACTACTTATTTGAAGAATTTTATATCGGAGGTGAATTTCACATTATCTTTTAAAAATTTCTCCACTTTTCTAAAATCACATTTTAGTTCATCGGAAATTGCAACTTATTACAACTGACTTTAAATTTGAGTTGAATGTTGGACTCCCGCTTCACCAATCGCGGTCAAAGGATTAAGTTAACGAGAAATGATATTCGTGCTCTCCCCCAATATTGATCTTGTAGGCTCCACGCTCTCTTGTTGCTGGCATAATTCAAATAAAATGTGTTGTAGATCGTCCTTCAGTCTTCATGCGTAAAGTAAAATATGCAAAAGAATATATTTTTATTTTGCCTCTCCCAATTATGAGATTGAATCATGACTTATATTGGGGGCTTGTGCCGTACAGGGGGACTCTAGAGGGCCTATGTAGTGATGGATGGGATCAACGCCGAGTTGGTGGGGGCCGTGTCGTGGGGATACGGCTGTGCTGAGTCTGCATCGCCTGGTGTCTATGCCAGAGTTACAGGTACAGACTGTCGAGTACTGGAGTTTATGCCAGAGTCACAGGTACGGACTGTACAGTGCTGGAGTTTACGCCAGAGTCACAGGTACGGACTGTACAGTACTGGAGTTTACGCCAGAGTTACAGGTACGGACTGTACAGTGCTGGAGCTTACGCCAGAGTCATAGGTACGGACTGAACAGTACTGGAGTTTACGCCAGAGTCACAGGTACGGACTGTACAATGTTTGAGTTCATAGATGACTACCTTTATCTAATACAGTATTAATACAGGATTAATTAATACAGTAATCTAATACAGTATTTATCTGAAAAATTTTAAATCGGCTTGAGAAGCCAACTCTGTTCAGAAGAAAATGTTGCTCGTCTCCCACAGTAGAGAAGAAATTTGACATAAAGAAATCCTTTTATCATTGCGAAATAATAGTGACTGTATTTAGAGACAAGGATACGAGTTTTACCCCTTTATTAGCGGATGTATCTGCTCTTCCGTTGTTATTTCTATTTAAGAAGTTAGGTTCCAGCTTTCTGATAGGTTTTCTTTACATTACTATTTATTCCGCAGAGTTTCTTCCGTGGATTGAATCGAACACGGCTGGATCAGAATACTGTCCTCGAGTTTGAGGAACTTGGATGCTCTGCTACAGTGGATGAACAGCATGGACACACGACGCATTAAATCTACACGCAACTCGTTTTAGACAAGTCAGGGGGATGAATTTCCAGCCAATTTACGTCGACGAAGCAGCACAACAGGCACTATAAGTTCTTATAAGTGGAGTACCTACGTGACATTCTGCGACACGTAGTACACTCATGCTTATGAGTGTACTACAACATACAGCCTGTGTATGTCATAAGCTTGTGTAGTGTATATAACGTACAAGGACCTACGCAGCCACCTATTTACGATGACGTATATTGGTTGAATTTTCGGTCCCTGTTGATCAATAAATATGAGCTGGTTGTAAGAACATTCTGCTACAACCAACTTCAGACGCCAAAAGTGTTTTATTTCCTTCCAATTTACGACAGATCACCATGCATTTTTTATATTATCCTGTAGTGTTAGAAACTTTGTGCACATCATGACACTTAATAATTTGAACGCAAGATTTGAACACAATGAGTTCCTGTTACGTAGCACTCGATGCCTTCATTGCCTACACGAAGAAGAACAAGTATCCTCATGTGACAGATGGATCGAAAATTTATTAGTAAATCGACTAATTTCTTTTTGAATCAGGTTGCATTTTATAACAATTTAGTTACTTTCAAGTAAATGACTTGCAGTGTCAAGGTTGTTTTACTAGGTGCTCCAAGCTGACAGAGGAACAAGAAGATATTTAACACTCTGGCCACAACGTGCATCACCGGTGCCCACGGAGGGATTTTCATAATTCTGCTGACCGACCAGCAGTCATAAACTCAATTGTCATAAATACTTAATTAAAGCTAAATAAAGGCACGATCCAGTTAATGTTTGCTATTTTCAAAATTGTTTACTACAATTGACCTTAAATTTGAGTTGAATATTGAACTTCAGTTTAACCAATTATGGTCAAAGTGTTAACTCTATCATTCGTGTGAACAATAGAATTGAGTACCGATCATTTTGAGCAGTTTTTGCTGAACATTTTCGAAGAATTTTTGCCCTACAAATTTTACGTGTAAAGGATGCATTATTTACGGCAATTATTTAGACTCGGTACCCTGAACAAAGCCTATTTATGTTGCCAATAAAATCTGGTTAGCTAATAAATTTATCTGTAAAACTGAACTGTTTCAGAATGAAGGCATTGAAATTAAAGAGGTAATACTTAGTATTTTGCTTCTAATGAAACAGTTCTATATATTTCAGCATCAACATTAAATAAAGGAAACATCATTGTTCCCCCTGGGGATAATCACCAAAATTGAATGGTCATCGGTATTTAATGAGATCTACAAATTAATATAAGACATTCTAATTTTTATCATCAGAATATCTAGGCACTTCGTTTCTTTCAGCCCCAGCAGCCCTGTAGCTGGACCCTCAACTAACACGCCAGTTTTATCCCATGAAGTTTATCAGAGACGCTGAAAATTTGTTATCAAACAACATGAAGTGAACTTTCGGGCATGAGAGGCCCCTGGAAGTATGAGATGCGAGAAAGAGCACTGAACATGTAACGGAACATGTTCCTAAAAAAATCGGTTCTAAACACAGCAAAGAAATTAATTCTTGCTTACTCTGAGCTGAGGGGAAGTATGAGAAAAAGTAAGATTTTTGAAGGAGGGAGAACAATGATGTTTCATGAGCGGAACATGTTCCGCTCCCTCCTTCAAAAATCTTACTTTTTCTCATACTTCCCCTCAGCTCAGAGTGTGCAAGAATTATTTTTTTGCTGTGTTTAGAACCGAATTTTTTAGGAACATGTTCCGTTACTAGCTTTGAAATATTTGACATTTGATAATAATACAATTCTGTGAGTACTTAATTCTCCTGCATCTCTCAATACATCAGGAGTACCTAAACAAATTGTCAAAAAATTTGCACGAAAACAATTCCTAATTCTAATTGTATTGTTCGATGTCGTAAATTAATTGCCTCGATCCTCAAGTTTACTACATCATCGCATGCGAACTACAGAAAGATTTGTCGCAGTTATTCAACAAACACGATGTGTGATTCCAGTTGCATATGACCGAGGATAACTGGCACTATGGGATTTTTACCTGTATAAGATCAGGTAGGCATTAAATGCATAATTATGCACACTCAAGCCATGAATTAAAATTCAATGTTTGAGTGTACGCTCAGTCAGGTGAGTCGTTCGCTCGAGACGCGATTTGTGAAGCTTGCGACGGCTTCTTAGAATGACATTCGTCTGGCTGAGCTGCGCAGTGCTACTGAAATGAGGAGACGTTATTTAAAGTTTCAAGCGGTGCAGAATTACTTCGATCGTTGAAGGAGGGTCGATGTTTAAAAATGAAAATGGTTTAATGATTTCGCTCTAAAACTCAAATTTTCTCTATCCCTTAACTTCGACCCTCTCACAATAAAGAATAACTCTCATTACGGAGGATATTCACGAATATTTTGATGGTTAACTAAAATCCTTTTGTAAGCATTACAAATATGACGGATTCCAAGGAGATGCGTCTGAGTCTAATCAAGCCACTATAAATATCAACCGTTCGATATTTTGCATTCACTACATTTGTGAAATAAATTTCAGATCTCTACAGAATGGCTATTATTTTCTGATTCACAATTGTTCTTAAAAGAGAAAGAAAAATAATCTTTCTTATTGCTAAGTGTTCTACACTTCAAAAATTTTACGTTCCTGATGCATCATTGGAGGGTTATTTCGAATCAATAAGTGAAAGAAAGCAATGAATTCTGCGGTCTTACAACACAAACTTTGCACACCTATCCATTGAAAATCGGCGCAGTGCTACAGCAGTTCGACGCAGTAATAACAACGCAGCGAGCCAGACGTCATGTCCGCTTTTGAAGCTGTTTTCCTTCACCGTGGCTGTGCGTGTCTTCGCATTAATTCCGTCAGTTCACTCCACTAATAGGAAACGAACTGCGGTGCTAGGCTATCGTTGTAGTGCTTGCCTTCATTCAACCAGTAAACTCCACTGACGGGAAACTATTACTGTCGCACCCATTATTGACTTATTGTGTTTTCCTGCAGTATGTACTGTTGTAACGTGTGCATAGTTTTTACGCTGCCAAATTTCTAGCATCTGGTATCGATCTCAGTGACAAACAGTGGTATTGGCACAACGGGCTGCTCCAAATCAACCTTAACATGGTCGCGAAGTGAGCCGCCGGTGTACACGGAGGAAATCTTCATAATGCCGCTGGCCGACCAGTAGTAACAAACTCACTTTTTCTAAATAATTAATCAAAAGCTAAATGAAAACACTATTCAGATTATGTTTGCTATTTTCATGAAATTACTCACTAGAATTGACTCTGAGTTTGCGTCGAAAACAACCTCAGTTTAACCCGTCGCGATCAATGCGTTAAGTATCTTACTGTGGCAAACTCCAGAAATGCATTGGAGACCTTGCGCTTGTTTTAAACTTGGGGTTGTACAGCCTTACTTTTCTGAGCTGACAAATAGTAAACACATTTGCTGCCCATTACGTGAACAAATAAACGAGGGTCATTCAGAAACAAAGAACGATCGTGCTCGGGGTCGGACTAGCATCACTGCGATTGCATGCGCGTTAGTTAGCCTTCTTTACCCTCAACTTGAGCTGAGCTTCGTTGTTATGTAGTCTCGATTGCTTGTTCTGTATCCTTTCAAATTAATAGTACCAATTAATTTTTTGTACACTCATTTCAGACTTGGTTAATTCTCCCTGTGAGGGGTTAATGTTCATTCATTTAAATTTTGTTCATGGCTGATGACAGGTGGTAGCACGAGACGTTGCTTTCTAGTACGATCACATTTCTCGCATCTATCCTTGTCATTTCTCTTGCATTGCGACGACTGCGGAAGATTACACATAATTTGACGGACCCTATTCATTCACACTATGTAGAAAAAGAACTTTCTTGTCGATATGAGAACACCCTCTGAAAAGTGTGAAAATTTCCCTGGATTTTTGCAGTTTCTTCCACTTCTCTCTCATCAGTCAAATCATTAGCGTCAATTACTGGAGGACACACACTTTCTCGAATGCAGCGATCGATGCAAGAAAGAAACTTGCAATATTCCAGTGTACTACTCGGAAACTTTTTACTGGAAACGAACACTTTCTACACGACTACTGTACTTCCAAAACCCTCAAGCGAATGCTGCCACAGAACTTTCTTCTAGAAACAATAACTTTCTACATTAACTCTTATCGAAAAGAAAGAAAGAAAAAGAAAATAAAAACAGTTTATTTCCAATAGAAATGGTTCAAAAGTACCATCATTGGTTTTTAAATATCTTAAAGTTAATACACTTAGATGATACACACACGAGTATTGTAATACCCATGTCATTAGTCGAAAAATGATTGAGGGCAATGTACTCCTAATCTTGCTTAAACTACATTTGATGATACATGCAATGATAATTATAAGAGATAACACAACTTCATGACTTTTGACAGTTTACACATACATGGCATGAAACTTCGCAATTCTTGACGCCAGGAAATACTTTATGAATCGCTTGTTTCGGCCGATGTTCCAAAATGTTATTTCAACGAAAGCGTGAAAGAAAAAAATACATATACGAGTATAAGCAGGAGGAACACGAAAATTACAAGTTTTGTATTTCTAATTACATCATTTTAACATAACGATCATTAGTTGATATGCATTTATTTAAATATAAATGGATGATCACACAAAAAATGTATAGTTTTTTACGTGAATGCTCTACAATAATAAAGAGATGACGAGTTAGGTTATGTTACAAGTTGAGAGTGAACAGGAAGAGACCATTATCTCAAGTTAAAAATGCCAGTTGTCGGTTTAGTACACACATGTGCACATGTACATGTAAATATATACACATATACGTGCACATACATACCTACGCACACGTAAACATCCACAAATACATTTCTATGCATCGAGGAAATCACAAGACATACGAGTTCTTTAAAATGCTGTGCGATGTTCTGAAATATAGAATAATGAGCAAAGGAAATTCGTGGCAACTTTTTCAGTATGTGTTGCTGCTTACAATTTCTAATTAAATATTATAACGATGTTTAATTAAATATTGTATCGAAAAGATTATTTGTTCATAAGCGTCTGATTTATCAAATGTGGGTGATCGCGCAACAAATATATACATATATATATTTTTTATAAATGCTTTACAATAATGAAGTGAAATGAAGTATTACGTAGTGACACATTCACCCATCTACGCACGCATAGCGTGCACACGTACACACATTCACATGTAAGCATGTGCGCAAAAATCTGCGTTAACTAGTCAGTATAAACTAGCATTCCAATCGAGAAACACCGAGAAAATACCTTTTATTACGGCCTGAATTTTATGAAATTTCCGTACTAGAAATAGTGGCACAAAACTGTCTATCTGAGTCAGAAACATGAAAACGATTGTCTTACAACGGTTCCCAAGTACAGAAAAGAACAAATGTCTATAGAGAACTTTATTCTGGAAAAAAATTTCTACACGAATGTTTCCAGAAAGAAATGCTTCCAGAAACTCATGTGAAAGTTCCCAAAATTATCTCTGTACGTCAAAATAAATCCTTTCCTTCCTTTCCTTTGTCGTCAAAATAAATACCCTTGTATCCACTGCTATGAAAAATACGAATGGCGTTTCTACGTACGTACGATTCTAAGCTAAAATATTTTAAATAAAAAAGAAGCAGCTCAACAATTTTGCGTTAAAAATCAGGCGCCATCGTCCTTGAGCAGCTTGAATAAGTCATTACTTATGAAAACACTGACATGCAAAATATGGATAAGCAATCGGCCCCAATCGATAACGATCTCCTGCCTTTGGGGAAGAACAAGTAGCTCTTGCTCTCTACTTCTTCTTGACCCTGAAGTAGAGCAAGTAGACTCTACCATCTACTTTCTCCGGTCTCTGAAATAGAGCCAGTAGCTCCTTTCTTCTACTTTGTCTTGTCCCTGAAGTAGAGCCAGTAGCCCCTTCCTTCTACTTTCTCCTGTCCCTGAAGTAGAGCCAGTAGCCCCAGTACGCAAAGTTGAAGATCAAGAAGAGCAGGAAGAAGGTAACGGGGGCGTATTTCTCGATGGAGTCGTGAGTGATGTTCAGCTTGTCCCTCAGGCGCGGCCTTCTGGTCTCATGGTTAGTGAAGCGCTGCAAATAAAATGATCAAATTCAGAACTGAGTAAAATGACAAGGTAGCATGTTAGTTAACTTTTTTACTTATACCTACTGGGATGCGCAGCGTGTTTTAAACGGTGAGAAACTTTGTAACAAAGTTTCTCACCGTTTAAAACACGCTGCGCATCCCAGTAGGTATAAGTAAAAAAGTTAACGAATTCCTAACACACATACTGATGTCCAAATGTTGTTATGATACCTATTCGAATAGTGACTGCGAGAGTCGAAAATTTGGTTCGTTCTTGGAAAAAATGATAAGGACACGCCGTAGCAGAATGTTTATCACACGCAGTTTATACTCCGCTTACACGCCTAATGCTGCAATCTAATCCAATGAGTAAAATGCTGGTGATTGAAATAAAAATGCTTCCTGTTTACACTCTGGAATGAGAACTGAGGTAACAAGTTTCTACACTCTGATATGAGAACTGAGGTAACAAGTGTCCACACTCTGATATGAGAACTCAAGTAACAAGTGTCCACACTCTGATATGTGAACTGAGGTAACAAGTGTTCACACTCTGATATGAGAACTGAGGTAACAAATGTCCACACTCTGGAATGAGAACTGAGGTAACAAGTGTCCACACTCTGATATGAGAACTGAGGTAACAAATGTCCACACTCTGGAATGAGAACTGAGGTAACAAGTGTCC
>JACJUY010003441.1:2682-22151 GCA_014220935.1 Platorchestia sp. MABIK
TTGCTATTATTATCCACCTGTAATAACAATAATAATTCGGAAGTATATGAAATGATTGTTATTAGATGAGTTAGTTCAAGCCTCCATAATCGCAACAAAGATGTTCCAAAGTGAGGAAGGAGGAGGGCACTATTTAGAATAGAGTTAAGGGAACGTTGAATCTTTGAACAAAGTGTATAGAAACAGTAAATTGAAGACGAAGTTTATGAAATAAGATTTGAGTAGAAAAAGAAAGGACGTTCGTAGGTGCTGAAAAACACGACAGCAGTGAACAGATAAAAAAAGTCAGTAACGAAACAAAAATCTGTTTAATTTTAACAAAAAAAAACTAACTAACCTATGGAGGCCGAATTCGGAAGTACAAATAAAGTAAACAGTGAGAGCTGTGAAGTATCCATACTTAGAGGGAGGTTTCATGTTCAAATTGAATGACAGAGAGCGTATGTCCGAGAAGTAGTGTGGTGGGTAATTCGATCTGTAGCAGCACACCGCAGCAGAGTCATGGGAGCATTAGTTAATATAGGTATAATCATTATAGAGTGATGAGAATCGGTTCATTGTACACTTGCACACAGAGTAAGCTGTTTGAGCATTCTAGTCTTGAAAAATTTTTACTCGCTCTATGCTTTACTACGGTAGACTTGCGCTCCGGAGGCATTGGGCTGAATGTATAATTTCAGGCTGATGAAAATGTGGTTAAATCATTAAATTTCATTTAGTTTAATTTGAATCACAACATACTGTTAGACCCCAATAATTAAAAGCTAAAAGTCGAATACAAAATTCATTCTAATTCATGACAATGGCGATTGCAAATGAATGGGCATTTTATGTTCTTAGGAGTTCAGGGCTAAATTCAATCGCATGAACAGTTTTGAAGCGAATAAAGTGATATTATTCGGCTAGAGCATTTTCTAAACTGAACAACATTAACAATTGGTACTTTGGAAGTGTGCGACGAGGACGTATGGGGTAAGTGGAACTTGTAACCTCAGAATATAATTTTGAAACCGACTATTTTCTTAGGAAATGAACAAAATATTTACATTACTTTGAAATTATTAGAAATGACAGTAATTCATATAGGCAAATTTGGTTTGTATAAACACGCTCAGCAACAGGTTTCTGCTTAGCTAAGTCTGGTTCTGGCGAAAACTTGTGGAAGAGGAAAGCGGTCGTTTTGTAGAAGTCGTAAAGGAAATACCGTCTTGCAGTATTAGAGAGTGACTAATCCATGAGTGTTGCTCGTTGTTTTCTAATGTGAAAATGAAATAAAAGCGCAACAACGAAAGACTAGAGAAATATGAACGTGCCACACATAGTCTTAAGATGGTGGTTTCATGCTAAAACGGGTTATTCAAATACGATAATTTTAATAAAAACGATTTTCACAAGGGGGGAACAAATAAGAAAATGACAAACGGCAACACGGGTGTTGATCTGGGATGTCATCAACATGTTCAAAATCAGGCGCCTCTTTCGTTCTGAACAAAACTGCAACTTATAGTCTGCGCATCAATCTCTTGTGCCATTGGCGAAGAACCCTGTCTTAAAACTTGCATGCAATCAAACAATACAGATCAGTAGACTGCAGTTACATGACGGCGGCATCGGAGTGGCTTGGTAGCCTGCTGCTCTGGCATTTCGAGCATCGAATACTCTTGATTGTCAGAAACATCCTTAAGAGGTCGCCTATGAAATTGGCAGGATTTTACATGAGACCTTCTGCTGTTAGCACACTGTGATATTCCACCTCAAGTGCCGACAGTATTCAACATATCGTCATTGGAGTTAGTAGCGTTCAAGCAGCCGCTATTTATAGTCAACACATGCCATTAATTAACTATGATCGTCAATCCCGTCCAAGATATCTTCCTGGGAATCAGAAGCTTAAGAGGTATCGGTTCGGTTGTCAGCACCACCAAAAGTTATTGTTGGCCTGTTGCATCCAAAATGTCGTCGTGGTTGCCGTCATCTCGGAAGACATCTCCTCAACAATTAATATTGTAGTACTGAGATCAACTTCTTCGTGATGTCAGTGAGATTCAGCAGAGTAGGACCCCAAAGCAATGATATTCAGAAGGAAAAATGTTACAAAATTTAACGTAACGTCAGACTGCGAATCCCAGGCTGAGTGGCGCACATCATTAACACATGGAACAGGGCTGTCTGCCTTGTATATCCGAAGTGATCAATCAATGAGGGTTAGGGCGTTTCCGTGAGTGTTAACGTAAATTGTCCGGGAGTGTTAGCGTAAATTGTTATTTATGTATCATTTTCTGAGTTTGTCTTAATGGATTTGTAAGTGCCCGTGAGCTTTGTAATTATGCGTCGTTTGTGGGTAAATATTTTTTGTATTCTTCTAATTTCACATTGTTTGAGTGCTCTTATCCAACACGCATCAAATTAATCTATTTTTATTGTATGTAGCGAGCGAGCCCTAATGAAATTTTTCGTCAGAGTACATAAATGGGGTACAAGTCTCGTATTATATTATTGATTTTGTTTTATTATTTGCAATGCGCGGGCTCTATTGGAATTTTATGCTCAAATACAAAGAAATAGTCTCCCATTCTGGACGAATATTTGAAAATTTTTGTCCTCATGCCCGTTCACTAAATTTTACAATTTTTGCTTCTGTCACTTAGAAAACTGCGGTAAAAATGTTTCTGCACCATAGTGATTAGTAATACAAATTATGTAGTCTTTTAGCGTCGTTACTATTCTAGGATATGATGAATTGCAGCTTATTTCCTCCCTCTTTGCCTTTTATATCCCTTAGTGTGAGTCTTTCCCTCCATCTTTCTAATTATCATTTGCTGAAGATTCAGGCATCCCTTTGTATAAGTGTTTCTCTGTACTGCCATAGGTTTTATTTACGCAGTGGTGGGTAGCTAAGGTCATCAAAGAGAAGCACTAGTTCTACAAGATATATCCTGAATGTACTGTAGCTCAGATTTCCTACATATTTCGGGGGAACGTCTGTGATGACATGGTCCCGTGTCACTACAGCTAGCGAGCTACAGTTTTGTGATTTCGAATAAACCACATCGACTCGCCACCCTAGGCGGATCAATCGTTTCACTCCTACACTCCTGCCCAAAATTTTCAAAATAGACTGCACTATGACCGAACTACGAGCTACTCACGCGAAGATAGGATGTCGACTTCTCCCTCTCAGGTGAACACGTCGTTGCACGTCTAGGTTTTAGCCCAATTCTTCCAGAACAAGGCTTATTACGCATCGCTCGTGGCTCAGAAAATTCAGTCACTACAACAACAGCGCAAGGTCAAAATCCAACTTGCTTAGCTCTCACTCTACACTACAGCTTATTCAAAAATCTCAAAAAAGGCCTAGAACAAGCAGCACTCAACCCTACCGCTTCTTCACGGCACCATCAACTTACCCAGCTGTAGAGGAGCAGGACTAGAGCTTCTATATAAACGAGCCGCACTACACATTCACCCCTAGGAAACCGCTCCTTCACTCCTCGCGTAGCTTTAGTGGGTCTAGAGTAAGCAGCACTCAACCTTACCGTTCTCTGACACCACTAACAGCTTGCCCTGCTATAGGAGCAGAACAAGTGCGTTCCTTTACTGGGCAAGCGCTCCTTCATTCCTCGCGTAGCTAGAGCTAACAACTCTCATCGTGCCAATACCTTCCACCCCGCAATTACCGCGTCCGGTGCGCTGCCTCCTCTACACCCGTCGCACCCGATCATCACTATGCTCAATCTCCAGATGCAGGACAGCGCACCGATCGCTAAAGCACTTTGCAGCCGCGAACGCTCGTCTTCGCGACAGAATCGTCATAAAACAGCGTTGGCACGATTCCCAGCGTCCTTACGCGACAGCTTGCCATTAACACGTTGACTGTGATGGGTTAAGCTGAAGTTCAATTTTCAACGTAAATTTTGAGTCAATTGGGGTGAGCAATTTTAAAAATAGCAGTCATTAACTGGATCGTGGCACAATGTGGATTTGATTAAGTATTTACAAAAATTGAGTTTCTTCCGCTGGTCGGTGAGCAGCGTTACGGAAATTTCCTCCAAGTGCTTCGGCAGCTCACATTGCGACCAACGTGCTAACCGAGGTCCTCACCCCTACTACGTCAATGGGCCGGTACTTTTGTTTCCAGAGTCCGGGAACATGATAGGGCGGACGTCACCTCCATGTCTTCGTGCGTCAGGGAATTGCGCAAAGCACAATCGCCGATCTTAACTGTTATACTACCGATAGCCTCATCAAACAGCATGAACCAGAAGTAAACCAAAATATTAAATCGTCCCTTTATTGTAGTTACGGTCCTGTAGGGTATCACTCAGAATAACTCTGACCTAACTGTCGTCAAATCATGACTCACCAAATCCTCTTGATGCGCTGAATGACATTCCTCTTCAGCGCACCGCCCTAGAGATAGAAATCCAAAATTCACTCATTAACTTTTGCATTCGAGGCATTCGTTCAAAGCATTCTTATGCCCCACAAAGGCACCAAACGCTCTTAGGAACTGTTGCGCAGTTCAGGCAGCAGCTCTCGGGTCCACGTGCGATCTCGAAGACGGCTTCTTCATACCGGCGCAGGGGGAGTTGCACTGACGCAGCGGCAGCGTTAGAGTCATCATAGCTTCTAAACACTGAGATATATGTTATCAATTTGTAAAAGTCGTTTTAGGCGACTGTATAATAATAAACCTCAATATCACACATCAATTTTTCTCACTCGATAAACACTAATTTTGCATCGTTGTACACATTTCATCCATCTATTTTCGTTTCCACAAGTGCGTGGTACTAATTCAGCTCTCGCTAGGCAGCCACAATATCGAAGTGTGGCGTCAGAATCACGTTGACGTAATGGAAGTCATATATGATATTATCAAATTAATTGCATGCAGACATACGAGTAAACAGCGCATTAGGGTACGGTGTCACCCGCAAATGATAAGGCTGGGAACAAAAGTAAATTAGAAAATAGAGTGCAAGAGTAAAACAATGAGAGCAAGATGAATACATAAGAGTTTACAGAGTTATTAAAAAACTTTTGAATCAATTGTGTTTCTACGGCATGCTAGACTTTGTGCACTACTCGACATGCAGCAATGCTGTTGGTAATGTCCTTGGTTATAAAAGTTTCTGGCTCTTCTGTGCAAATTGCTTCAAATTATTTTTGGGTAATATAAAAATTTGGAAAAAAATGTCCGTAGTACGTTCTAAATAAGCCTCCGCGATTTCATTCATATAACGTATTAGTATCCATGTAGCACCTGCACATCAACTAAGCAATTGCTTCCTCTCCGAGCACGTCCAGGCTTTGTTGAACATTACCTGCTTATATATACTGGCAAGTTTTAGCTGCCTTGTTAACTCTTTCATCTGCGGCAGTGATATGGGGAAAAAATTGTCCCGCTCATTATCCTCTAAAAATGAATTGATTTTAGTCGGAAAATTATCATAGATAAAAATATCCCGTCAACTTTTTTCCTTCCTTGCATATAGGGATGGAGCATTGCTACGAGTCAGTAAGCGAAGACGCTCAACAGCGTGCAGGTATAACTAGAGTATCGCAGCGGCAACTGCACCTCAAACGCAATAAAATAAAATGATGATGGCAAGTTCGGCAGGCTTCAAAGGGAGTGAAGGACGATGTAGATAACAATGAACCTATGTGATGTATACGAAGCATAACTTCATTAGTTCGCTGTGAAGTCATCCTTTTGTGCTTGAAATTCGAGACTCGGCCGTTGGTGTACCCAATATTCTGTGTCATAGTGCAGTTGGAGGCTCAGTCAAATTATAGGCTGAAGGATGTTTGAAAATTTCTCATCAGAAATAATGCCAATGGCTCAAATGAAACAATGCAGTGAACTCGTAACTAGATGACTATTACATTTAGCTATTCCTTTCCGATGTACGACAGATACGACCACAATCACTCAGTAGTGTAGGTAAATTTGCACATGAGATCTCCGCGTGGATCAGCGGATGCATTTCTCGACTCATCTGGCTTGTCTACAAAAGATTTTAACTATTGTTCTAAAAATAAGCCATCAACTGTGACTTGTACAGTTTCGAATATAAAGAAATATAAGGAATAAACAGAAATTAAAAGTACTGGTTACGATGGGTCATGTAAACTTGCCTACAATATTTATAAAAATAAGACATTCACTGTGATTTTTCCCCACACAATCGCGCCGCGAAAAATGAAACAATAAAAATGGGAAATTTGACTTTTAAATTAAATTTCCATTCAACTAGAAGAAATTTGAGGGAATTCAACTCGAAAGAATCAGTTGGAGGTCATCGTGATTTTTTCCCCATATTTAGAATTTCTAGAAAATACTCATTTTTTTGTTGTAGAATTGGCACAAACAATTTTAAAATGTATTACTTGATGTGATGAAAAATTACTAACAAGCTACGGGTAAAACTAGTTTATCTGTATGAATTGCAGCGCAACAGCGCCGGCGACACTGAACAAGGGAGACGCTCAACGGTTCTAAAACACATGCTTTACAGCATGTCCGTGATTACCACGCGAAGGGAACGAACAGTTGGCGCGTCAAGAGACCGAAGAGTTGGAATGCTACAGGACGGAAAAACGTCGATGGAATGCAGGAACTTAGAAAAATTTCTGACGGTTTTCAGAAGAAACTAAGGCGGAGAAAATAAAATTTAAATTGATTAAAAGTGCAAATTGTATGAATTCCCATGCTGTACCTGATATGTCAGATTCGACGATATTAGAAATTTACTTGTCCAACTTTGCCTCTTCGTGCAACGCAAAACGTATGTTATTCCTGAAAAAATCACTCATTCGAAATTAAAGACAGTCAGACTAAGGTAAGTACTTTAGCTAACATAGAAAAGTTCTTGCTTGATGCATACGTTTTCAACTGGGAAAAGACTTAGTACTGAGTTTAGGAGCGATCGAAAGGAGTTAAATAAATGTTAGTAACTTGAAGTTTTATTTACTGTGTGATAAATACTGTAATAATATAATATTGTAACACGAGATCAGAGATTAAAGGGCCGCGTGCCCTTTCTATTGAATGACTATCTGATTTAATTGATGAAATTAAATCTGACTTTGGATTAAACCAACTTAATTTCAGAGTTTAAATTTCTGACCACAATAAGTTGAAAAACTCATACTTAGATTACCTGAAGCGCTGTAGAAGGAAAAACTGAGAAAGAGCAAGAAAAAATATTTAAAAAGAAGCGACCACAACACAACACAAGCGACCGTAGAAAAAAAGTCAAAGAAGAACGTCAGAGCGCAGTCGTATATCACAAGTCTCAGTCGCTCCAGCCCAGCGAGTCTCATGTCGATGTGCTGCCCTCCTGGAATCCATCCATTGTTACGAGAGTCTCTGTTTCCCCTGAACTGTCTAAGCCCTTCTGCAGTTTACTTTTAGCTAGATTACGACTCAAATCGACCGCCGAAACATTGCAGTTAGCTGAACGCAACAGACGAAAACAAATGTGAAGAATTTTTCTCACTAAACCTGTGAAATCGTGGGCCAATGCACTTCTACTGCCGCGTGTTTTTCTTGGGAAAATAATTTCACAAGCCGCGCTCGTTCCTTTTATCGTTAATATTATTCACCTGACAAGAACTCATTTAATAAAACTAGGAATGGTCTAGTGAGATGCCGGAACTAAAAAATCGATAGTAAGGTAATCAAATTAATTCTTGTTTACTCGATCTGAGACTGGTGCAACAGAATGAGCGTAGGGCCGCCCTCCGTACAACAGGGTCCAGCAAACTACGTTACCAGTTTCTGATTGGGCTTAATTGGAAGAGATGGAACCCACTGCTCAAAACAGCCACGCCAGAGAGGGCTTTGTATTCAATCCTAAACTCAATTTCCTCGAAATCCCATGCAAATGATTTTGACAATGCAGAAGAAATATATGAATAGTGTAATTAAAACCATTCATCCGTGAAGCAGTTTTGCAAAGTTCGCCCTCATCGTAAAACAAAGTCATCAGAGAACTTTAACGATATTTTGCGATTCTCGTTCACAAAATGAGAGCAGTGACGATGTGCATACTGAGCGTGAAATTCTCTTTCAACTTCTGACTTTTAATTGTAGCTCAAATCAGGACTTTCATTTAGTCCTCGAAAAATTTCAGAGCAGAGACGGGCGCTAGAAATTAACAGTGTTTCATAATCGCTAAACAACCATGCATTGAGAACTCGAACTGAGGGCGTAAAGCGCACAGGCGGCTTGCCCTGAATGGCGTCTCTTATAGACGGCTGCAGCAGAGGCCTCATCACTGGCAGTTCCGAAAGCTAATCTCAATAATTTGGAACAATTTGCATTCACATGACCATTTTACAATGGCCTCCATAAAAAACTATAGAGATTGAAGAGTCCCACAGAACGAAATTCAAAGAATATATAATCTTCGCTTGTTCGATTTTATTTTTGTCGACCTGATTTGCTTTGTTAACATTCTTCAGCTATTTCTAATTGAATACTACGCACAAACCCAAGTTCATTCGAGTGTCCTGCAAAAGTTATTTCATCAAATCAGACTGTTTTGTTGCGGAGAAGTAATGCAAAATCTGTGTGGCAGTCTGCATAGAATGCTTGTAATTCTGATTGCACCCGCAGTTCAAAGCACCAGTATAATTCAATCAAAGTTAATGGCCAGTACATAGGTTTGATGCTCTAAGAATAATAAACATTAAATGATTCTGATATTCTTTCTCTAATTTCCTGAGACCAGATTTCCAGAAGAAATGGAATTTACGTTTTATCAAATGTTATAGTGATGTGGTGAGACATTAGAGCAGTCTTGCTGCTGGCGTACGTCATGACCTTATAATAGATATTAGCATATCTTCCAGTGAGGCTCTTCAAGAAAAGAAATTTTAGAAGCCAGCCATATAACTCTCTATTTCTTGTTTTATACATGTGCAAATGAATTGCACTTGCCTCGGAGATAATTTGTGATCTGTCCCTTCTGTGTCTCAGCATAACTCAAAAAATGTTAGCATCATGTTTCAGGCCTTGCGAGTAGGTCTGAAATGCCGTTTTCAAGAGCTGCAAGTTCGAACAAATGATAATCCACTAAAGCTGTTGTAACACCTTAGTGAGAAAAGGGAAAATTAAGTACGTACAAATTATACAACAAAGGGTTCTATTATTGCGGTCGCTCAGAAGGTCTTGAAATTATTACATTGATGGCTTTGGAGAGGCAGAAATTAAAAGAAGGAACAAATGAAAAGAAACGTAGGCACTCCTTCTGAGTATTGGAAGCATGAACTGATCTGAGAGAGAAAAAGGGGGAAAAATGTGAGAAAATAAAAATTAGCAATAGGACTTTTCAGGGCTGTGAAGAAAACCAACACTCCACCCTCTTGCAGATGTAACGAGGCGGAGGGATAACAACCTATTTATACACGTCTGTAATCGTATTATTTAGCACGCATAAATGCACCTAAAGCCTTTATATGGTACTAGCCTCTTGGTTCTATACGCACTATTGTCTTCAGTCGCACAGCCGACGTCCATCTTGTGAGTGTGCGTTAGTTGATCTTGTCGGGGAAGTAAAAATGCAAAGGAAAAAGTCAGAGCTACATTAGCACTGCCGATTTTATGTATTCATCAGCCACTCTATTGTACATCCGTTTTTCTTGTTAAGAATTGTTTTTTTAAATAATTGAAAATTTATTCTTCGAAATAAATTTAATAATGATAATCCAATGTTTCATCTATTTCGTTAGCAGTTGTGAAAGAGTATTGAATATTTTTTAAGTGGGAGCTAAAAAATTAACAAAGAACACGAGAAAAGTTTCACAGATGTCATTTTTGTTCGCAGAATAGCTAATGACATCGCTGCAGAAAGGCCACACAAATACTTGCTTGCAACTTACTGAGCTGGAATTATTTTCAACGCGTACATCAGACGAGTCTTAGGCTTCTCGACGGTATCTGCTCAAATAAGGTTTCAATAGCGTCAATAACGATGGCAAAAAAAAATAGGGAAAATGGTGTACATCTATTAGTTAAAGGTAAAGGAGCAATAAGATAAAGGTACAGGATTAATGCCCGGAAAGCTGAAAACATCAGCAACGTTCACGACGGAGAAGTGAAATGAAAAACCAAAAATACGTCGAACACGAGATGAGCTCTCAACAGCTACTGCTTTAGTTTCTGGTGCTCAAGTGAGCGGCTTGGAATGCTGTCGATGACACTTATTTCTCAAAGTAAATATAGTGTTCAGGAATACCTACCAAATTTCAACTGTCTTCTGAGAGATAACTTTATCACCAAACCCTCTAGAGGCGCCCAGCGTAGATTGTAAACACATGAAGGGGATTGTAAAAACCAGGTGACGTACGGTAAATATTGCGCTCTTGGAACACATTGAGCAAGTAATGCTCATGGGAACAAACGTTACGATTCAGCGGCTAATCTTAAGTAACATCTTCATGAGTAGTTCAGCAGAAAAATGCAGTGCTAGCCAAGAAGTGTTTCACCAGATAAAATAGAGTCCAGTGAAAATAGTAAACGTGGAAACGTTCATGTTTTTACAAGTGCGTGATGGAATTGGTTATTTGCATGCAAACGAACCTGAAAGTTTTCAAAATACTGAGTCAGATGAAGAAAGCTCATCATCTCAGTAGAAGTTTTCCTCTCGGAGTTCTATAAATTTTACGAATTAATTTCCTCGCAGCTAAATCCATCAAAGGGAGTAGAATATGATGGAATTTCTAATATCCCTTCGTTATAAAGACACCTTCAAATTAAACTCTGCGGATGAAGGACTCGACTTACATGCCGAAAATCTGGTTTTAAGCCCAGAGTTGAAAAAACTTCAGGAGAACATGAACTGAGCAAGGCTGTGTTGAACAACAACATGCTTTGCTAAACTTCTTTCCACTGCTAAAAAGTCTTCGTACAAGCAAAAGATTTGAGAAACAAAGATACTCATACAAAAGCAGCAAAAAATGCAAGAAGTTGATATTTAAATTTTTAGTGACGTGATTGATGATTCTTCGCGAACGTAAACGTATGTGAAGCAGCGCGCATGGGAGGGTGACATAAGAGTGTCTCGCTGGCCGCAAGCCGCCTGGTTTATAAAGTAACCAATGGCAGCATTGCGAGGCTTCAACTGCACTGAAGTAGAGAGCCGGTGAAAAAATCTAACCCGGCGTGGGAATGTTGTAGACTTTTTATTGGAGGTTTCTCGCTTGTCAAAAACTAGATTATAAGTTTGTAAGCCAAAACAGAATTGAAAAAAGTGTAAGAAACGAGATATAAGAGATGTAAGAAGAACGAAATCGGTGCTAAGAAAAGGACAGCAGTGAACCATAAAAAATGATCAGTAATAAAACAAAAAACTTGTTTAATTTGAGAAAAAGAAAGGCCTGCCTAACCCCCAGCTCGAGACCACGCACTTTCCCACGTACTGCTCGTCAAAACACCATCTTATTAATTCGTACACATAACGAACTGCTCGAATGTACTAATGATGGACAGTTGCTTTACAATGAGCATGCTGCGAACAGAAGTTTTGCACTGAGTAATTTTTAAACCCTAAGTGAATTGATAGCTAATTCTTTTGAGTCGTATCTTTGTAATCATGGAGTATCGTGTTAGCGTTGCTGAATTTCATGTATCAGTTTCAGGTTTAAAGACTGAGTCACAAGTTTTCCACTGCTAGCGTAGTTTATGAGAGTGTTCTCATTTCGGCATATATTTTTAGGGAGTTCGTAAGAAACGCGCTACGACTCCAGTGAGGAAATATACTTCTTATAATCAACTGGAAATTATTCTAACAACATTTTTTACTCGTAGTGAAGGCATGCAATTCATGTCGATAACGAATCTGCCAGGGAAAAAATACTTAGGACCAAATCGCTCGGCTAAAAATAATAAAAATATTTTCAGCGACAGAAAACTTATTTATACTCCGTTTTACATCACTCATGGAAAGTGTACTCTACATGTATTTTTTAGTTTTTATGAGAACTGAAAAGAAAAACTTGGAGCAAAAAAGTAGGATTGAATTTCCGTAATTAAAATCTCAAGCATTTTAGATTGTTATTGAGCTAATCAAATTTTAACAGCTTTCGACGTAAACTGTTTTTTGACCAACGCGCGTCCTTTCGTCTACCATGACGCGCGTGTACATCTGTCTTAATAGCAAGTGTGTAGCACAGATCGTCAGTAATCAAATTCAAATGAGCACGAGATGAATGAAGCAGGGCTTATTGTTTTTGATTTTTGAATTTTTCCACTGCATGCCATTGCAGAGGCAAAATATGGCCGTAAAAAAATAGCGAACAACGAATTTGTGACATAGGTGACCTCATAGTGCAACTACCGACTACCTGAGCAGCATTTATTTGAGTACGAAAACACGATTACAAATTTGAGTTTACGTAGTCAGGTCAATCCCCCTGACCACTTAGAGCAGTCTTTTTACATGAAATAGTGAAAATTAAAATAGTCATGCTCTCTTAATGCACTCAAAAAACACGGGTTTCCAAATTTTGATCAATGTACAATATGCTCTTCGATTTCACACAAATGAAATGAAGTCATCTAATCAATTTTTTTTCTGCATGAGGCTTAATTGCCATTCCGAGTCCTGTTGCGAGACAAAGTTGATGCATTTGACACTGACGAAGGCTAGTCATTGATTTATAGGAAGGATTTCATTGACGTATCAACAGATGTTCGCTTCCGATTGCAAATCAAGAGGAAAGGTTTTCAATTTCCCCAATATGCGTTGCATGAGAGAAGTTATCCAATTTGGAGGAACTTGCGAGCTAGAAGTGCCTTTCCATATCGATGAACAGTTCCATCCCGGACTTAGAAAGCTCCATCTAATGGATCAGAAGTATTCGGCTTGAGGCTGCCGGAGCCACCCTGGCTCGTGATGGATTACTTACCGAAGTACGCAGGTTCCAGAGAGATTACTTTCTGGCAAGCAACGCTCTATGGAACATAACTTTCCGATACCCTCATGGCTTTATGGTAGATTACTTATTGATAGGTAAAATTCTCTTTCAGGTAATGTATTGATAATTTAAACCTGGTAAAATACGTCCTGGTGATTAATGTTTCTTGGCAGATTCCTTTCTGGTCCGTCAAGCTCCCTATTAGACAACTTAATTTTCAGTCAACAAATTGATAGTACTGCTTCTTAAACGCTATGCAAAGCTCAGAGGCAGTTAGTGTTCTGCCACATTTGTCTGATGATGTGAGCTCAATATACCCTAGAGACGATGAATATTGAAGTGTAGCCTTTCGCATAATCTCATTATAAATAATAAAGCATGGACAGTAATTCTCAAATTAAACATTATTTTTAATCAAACAAGAGAATTAAAAACAGAACGTTTTGACCTCTAAGGTCATCTTCGGCATCTGAAAAAATTGTTTAGTAACGTAAGTCCATTTGAAAAAAAAACATTTACAAATTAAGAAGCTATTTATAATGGATTGGAGGATTGCTTGTCGTTTAAAAATGGCTTGTCTTTTGTGATAGAAAGCAATTCAAGAATACGGAGATCAATTTGACTAGATACGGTAGCAACAATCTTAAAATCGTCTAAGTGAACTGGGAGGTCGCATTTCTCTGCGTGAGAGCGGACAGCAGAGTGAGGAGGAGTTTTTGGAGGCAAGTTCGTTTAGAGACGATGATGGGCTTGAGACCGTCACACAAGGTCCGAGCGTCAGTAACGGCTGAAGTGGCCACAACGACGGTATAGCTGCAGCTCGTAGATATGCTGCGAGTTCCAGAGCTGCTGATGAGGCAAGTGTGAGCAGTTGAACGTACAGACCGGACAGACTCTTCTTCATGGTGCATGATCCAATGTGAGAATAATTTCTTGTCCTGATGCCAACGCGAGCAGGAAATAAGCCCCGAACATTATATTAGATGCGTTTTTTTCCTGCAAAATCTGAAACGTTTGAAATACGTTTTTCAGTCATTGCTGAAACATTGCAACTTATTAAATTTTAAAAAGTGCTAACGTTTGATTTAGAAAAATTACTTACTACATATGAAACGAAACGAGGTTTCAATTGGGAAATTACTTCTAGAGTTTGATAAGCCATGTTTAAAGCACTTTTGTGAATATTTCTGTTCTATAAAAGGCTTGTATAGCACCGCGCTGCCGATACGCGGCAACACTTTGGACGCATCATTTCGAGGTAACATGCAATATAGTGATTGACATCTGCGACATTATTTTGGTGTTAATTGTGAAGTTTGCCATCGCCCGTTGTTACAGAAATGAAAGTCATATAGACCACGTCAAAATAAGGGTTTCCCACTCATGATGTGCAGCTGATTAATTAGAAGAAAATCAGCAGTCGAATCCCTTGACGCTAAGAAATGAAATCTTAGTAATTGTTTTTGATATTTAAATCTTAATTAACGCAAACAAAATTACACACATCAAATTAAACGCCCGAAGAAAATTGTCACCCTAATAAAATTTTGTTTCCAAAATTTTTCATCAGTATTTGAAAAAGGCGCACATTACGCATGTGCCATACGTTTTTAAGAAAACATCTCCATTTCAAATATACTGCTCACACACTTTGCAGTTCAAATTTTGTACAGTTGGATGAGTTTGCAATATTAATGAGTACTTATAAATCTCTTCAGACTGCATTTTGCATACTAACATCCCCGAGCTTTCCATCAGTTCTACTCTTCACTTTATACCTGCAGTATCCACAACTTACATAACGCACATTTATAACTACATTTACGCATGCTTCTTCAATCCTTTAAATAAATTTTTTAAATACCATGAAGTATGTGTATAAGCTCTTAAAATTAGGAAATTGATTTTGTTTTTCATTTACCGACAAATGAAACTTTAAATGCGTGGTGACGATGATTTAAGACTTGCTTGCGGTTGGAGGAATTGAGGCTGGCGCAATTTTTTTATATTGCCCTTTTCTAATGAATTTCGCGAGCGTTTCAAGTTTGGTGAGTAAAGTTAGGTCTGTGAATTACCTACATTCAGTTGAGTGAAGTGTGACTTGGCTCTTAAGTTTCAATGGGCAGTTCGTTTGAGTGCAACATTGCTTCAAAATGGTTTCTTAAGCCACGTAGAAATTTGAGCAGTCTAAGGCAAGATCTGACCACCGCAAGAGATGGAGCAAAACTTTTGACACAAACTTCGCCACAACTCCGGCACTCGTCGTGCTGAGCGCGGATGAGCGTCGAGACACTTTCATCTGCCACCATTTACCATCATTTTCTTTATATTTCCTACGGCGTGAAACATCGTCATGCTCGTTAATGCGGTTCTTACAAGCTGCTTCTTTTTAAATTCTATCATTGTTTCGTTAATAAACTGCAAAATTTCAATTCTTCAGTCTATTGCAAACCCTCTATGCCCTGCTTTGCATGCAAATGCCTGTTCATTCTGTTATGAAATTTCGTCGCAGTTTTATGAGAAAGTCCTCGAGCGACTTATAAATGCGAAAGTTATAATTTAACTTCTCAAGTTTTTTGGCGCATATTGGGGATTATGGACTAAATTCTGGTGTCTCCAAGAAAGGATCATCGCGGCAAGTAGCTGCGAGCTGCATGCCGTGGGCTCCAGAGCAGCGCAGGCACAGCACAGCGCTCTGCGTCGCTGCTAGCTCAGGGTGTGTCGTCAAAATTCGCCTATAAAAGCAGTTCATACCAATATTGACTAATGAACGATACTTAATAGCTTTCAAATTACTGCGATGTATCATTAACAGCTAAAAAGTTTTGAAAAAGCTATAATTTTTGGTAACGCTTTAAAAAATGAGGTGTTTGTACATAAAAAACACATGTGCCGATTATTACGCTTTTTCTCAGGAATGGAAAATACATTTAGCGGGCGGTTACCTTCCCGTACACGAGTAGTTATTTTAGTTTGTTCAGGGAAAAAATTATCGAATTTGTTTAGTTGAATTGCCGTAAATTAGTATTGAGGATAATATGATCAACATAGGGTATATAAATAGGTTAAATTTACACGAAACAAATTAGTCATGAAATAAATCCACAGCTCAAATTGTTACTTGCTGCATCTGCAAATCTAAACTAGGAGGCTACAATCAAATTCGGAGTCCAAGAACATGTAGCGAATTATGAGTGCTTTGGAAAAAAGCTTACAAGAAATACAAGGATTATCTTGTCATTCTTTTATTTCTTTTATTGTTCAAATGAAGAAGCTGTTTCTCTGAAATAAATTTGAACAAGAAGACCTCAAATTTAATGATTTAACTCAAATTAAAATTTTACCCAAATACCTCGAATGTCTTGTTTGTTTATTTGTGCTAAATGACAAGTATTTATGTTTCGCTTTTAAACCTTCAATTAAGATTCCAAGGCGTACCATCCTTTCGATTTGAGTACAACATCTTTAAGTACAAAATTCTTTATCTCCGATCTTTGCAATGGCTTTTTCCTTCTTTAATTGTTTTTTACAGGGCTTAATCAGAAGTTAGAATAACTTTCTCTGAAGACTTTCTCTAATTTCCCTTTTATTTACAAGCACAAAAAAAGTCAAAAAATGCTTTTAGAAATAGCATTTAGCATTTCATTCATATATTGTAGATCAGTGTTCAACGTTTTTGCAAATTTTGAGTATTAAGTTATTTTTAAAGGCATCCATTTTGAGGAAAGGTAATTGCTAATTTTAATTCCAAGTATCTTAAATGTACGTTCAATATTTTCTTAAAGTTCATAAGCTAAATTCAATGAAACCATGAGGAGTCCGTAGTTGTACAAGGGAGTTACTCATAAACAAAGAAGGGCTGCATCAAGGTTGTGTGGATTCTGCATAACACTTCAAATGCCTGCCACTGAAGCTCTGAGTATTCAATATCCTAAAGTTCTCATACGTTCCGGGTCGCGGTAGCTGGGTGCCCACACGGAGTCAGGTAAAGTTAGATTAGAAAATGCTCATCTAACGCAAGGTTTGGGCAACATCGCCAGTGTAGACAACTCCGTGAAGTCCCAAAATTAAGGAAGGAAGAGAGCAAGGAAATGTATTTTTCACATCAATCATATTAGACGAAACGTCTACCGATCAGTAGCAGAGTAAGAAACAAGTAGCATATTCTTGCACACAGAAATATTAATCGTGAAATTTAGAAATATACGCTCCTGACGTCAAAAGTTGGCCGTGTGCTGTTGTTGCCCCCGTCTCAGAGGAGTAAACTTCTCGTAAAAACCCTTGTCCCGAAGAAGAGTTGGAAATTTGATTTTGAATTTTCATAATTCGAGTCTTAGTTTTATTTTCTCATGTGAACAAGCTTTCGACGGTAAATTGAGTCAACCTGTTGCGTGCAAAACCTTGCACCTTAGGAAAATAGTTTGAGTTCTCTTAGCACGGCAAGCTTCGTTTCGATATTTTTATTCAAATGCTTATGATTCCGGATCCTCGAAACTGAGCATCAGTTTACTTAAAATTAGGAACTCCATGCTCTGTTGATTTGTTTTTGAAAACAAATCAATTGTGTCTCAATGTTGCTTCGACGTCAACTTCTAGCAATGTCTTCAATTTATAATCTGAACAATGTTTCTCGTGCATAAGAATACTTTCGAGCAAATGTGAAGCAAATGATTTTCTACCTACTGACACCTCAACATTAAAATACGAAAAATTGGCTGGAAAAACATTGAAAACGGCTGGAGGATTTTTTGTGACAACTGTTCTTAAAGCCACTCCAATTAGAGACAATATAAAAAAAAACACAGCGTGCCCACAGGAGGAAACCGAGTGCTACAAGCCCTAGCATTCGAAGGAAATGAATTATTGAACAACACTAGGGCGGTGATGGTCAGCAGCGTCAATTTGTGAAGGTAAAGTGAGCAAGTTGCCGCCGACCATGCAATTATGTGGTTGTTTAACAAGATAAAAAAAGCTCGGATTAAGATTTCATACGAAATGAATGACCCCCTCTCACCCATTAGAATCACAATATTGACTTATTTCGTCACAATTTTGAACTTATTAAGGAATTAACAGTTGTCAATTAGGGTTGGTTCTCATGGTAATAAGTGAGCTTGCTCACTGGAGATACAACACAGCTCGTACCTTCTGAGCGAAAATATATGAACACGCATTAATTGCAGCAGAAACTTTATTCAAAACAATTTACCAAGAGATTGTTTACGTGTTAGATGAAGCTGCCTGTTAATCCTCTTACTCAAGTTATTCATTATTATTATTATTATTATTATTATATAAGAAAGTTTTAGCCTCCGTTAACCCCGACAAAGATGTTCCAAGAGAGGAAGGAGGAAGGCACCATTTAGTATGGAGTTGAGGGAACGTGGAATCTATGCACGAGGTGCACAGAAACAGTAAGCTAAGAAAAAAGTTCATGAAACAAGAAAAGTTGAAGAAGAAAGTGGTAGGAGCTGCAAAAAACAGGACAGCAGTGAACCGAAAAAAGTTGGTCCGTAACAGAACAAAAACCAATTTTTTTTCAACAAAAAGGAAGCCTACCTAACGTTTAGCTCGGGCCCTTACATAGTCCCCCTGGGAGTGCTAATTCCCATAGATACAATAGTTGTTTCCCCTTGAGAGGCCCAAGTAATTCAGGATTTCCATTTTCTCAGTTTTGAATTTCCTTGATCCAAGATAGTTCTATTTGTGTATAACAGTCAATTGATCAATAAATCATGCATCTTCAATGCACAACTGCCATCATTTTTGTAAAAATTGAAGGACAGAATTCCTCACTTCCGCAAGGTAAATAAACAGCTTTCGAAGTGTGTAAGGAAAACTAGGCAGGAAGGAAAAGTGTCTATCAAAACCCACTGTACTTTTCGTTACGTTCTACAGTGCTGTCGAAATGGATATGTAAACGAAGCTAGCGCTTTTGTGTTCCTGTAAGATGGTCTGTTTTGGATCAGGAATTTCTGAGCATATCAAATACATTTTAGGGTACGGAGAGAGGAGATGAGACATATGGATCTTAAAAAGCGCAATAAGTGCTTTATTCGTTCACGCCCAACGTAAAATTTCAAATCAGTATTCTATACTTAATTTGTTTCCCAGAGATAAAAAAGAGGCAAGGAGTATTTTGTTGATGAAATTACTTCAAAAACAGTCAAATAAGACGGCTTTATATTTTTAGAATTTTACCAGGCAAATGGCACTAAGATTTATAGACTGTTATATCCGTAAGGAACATTCTGTGCAAAAAACTTGAGCAATTTATTACAATACTTTAAAACGTTGCCATTTTTTGATCAAAAATTATTTCAAATATTTTAAATAGCAATAGATGCACAAATATTTAAAATCAAGAACGCTGAATGATACAAAAGCATTGGAAACACTCAGCGTCGTTGTTTTCTTCCTATCTGTTGTTGGAAATGAAGGAAAATCAAAATAAATTATGCGACGTAAAGAAGTTTTGTAAACATACCACGTAATAAATTTATAAGCTTATTGGTGAAAAATATTTCCTTGCCTAGATATAT
>JACJUY010003441.1:28092-43395 GCA_014220935.1 Platorchestia sp. MABIK
TCTAGTACCTTTATAATTCGTGATAGGAGTTCTGACAGTGTCGCGTCCATTTACTCTGATGCAAGTTGAAGATTGAATAAATTAATTGCTGGTTACCTTTCTTTTGGCCTTGGGAGACTGGTGGGGTGCAGGCTGCTTACAACAAGATCAGATCTTGTTACACAGTTGTTCAACATCTCGCATTTCTCAGAACGTCGCAGCCTGGATTTTTTCTAAGCTCGTAAATTACAACTCTGACTTGAAAATAACGCCATTTTTCTTATCGGCACGAGTACGCAAGTTTTAAATAAAATTTTTACCCCTGTTGCTGCCGAAAACATTCCTAAACTTGGTACCATTTAGATTGATCCCTCAGCAAAAAATGAAAAGTAAAAAACAAAAAATACAAAAATAAATTTTGGTTCTTCGTTGTCATGCTAAAAAGCCGTGTTCTGGAGCGATGCTGTGCGGTGTGGGACCTGAAGCCACAGAACCACCTGCCCATAAAGTTAGCAACGGTTTCAGAGTTCTCCAGAGTAACTCATCAAGTTTTAATAGACTTCAAATTGATACCGAATGGTGTTTTAACGAAGTTATCGTCGTACAGTTATACTCCGCTTTGAAATGGCCTGCTCATCATTCGAAATGTAGATCGTTAACGAGTTTGTGCGCAGTGCTATAATTTAAATCCGATGACGTTTATAGTGCCTGCATAAAATCCTGTTTCTAGGGGTTTCGCTGTCGTATAATGCTTTTATAAAAATATAAAATTACAAAATATAAAATTTTCAATTCCATCGCATGCTTAACATGCGCCGATGCGACGAAGTGGATTATTGTTCAATTCAGAGGCGTATTAAAATATTTCCTAGATTTTGAAGCATCGATGATTTTCTCACCAACTAAAACGAACGAATTATATGACCATTTGCATACGCTGGGACAGGCTTTGAAAGTTCATCAATTGTCAAATGAAAAAAGGTTTGAGTATGAATTTCTGATTGATTTTAGCATTTATGCATTTTTTTTTGAACCCCCTTAGTTTTAAATCTATTCAAAAGTATTCCGTTATTTGATCAAGCTCGGCTGCGCTATAGATCTACCAAAAAAAATCATTCCAAAACTCTATTTAAAAGCGTAATTTGTCTTTCAAAGCCATTATATCCCACAGTCTTGTCGAAGTTTTTATGTCGTTGGGATTTTATTAACTCGTGAATTAGAAATGAAGGAAAGTTAGTATTTTAGTAGGAGGGATTCACGAGCATGACGAACTAGCATCGAACCAGATCTAAACAAAAGAACATGCACGTAATCATGAGGAAAATTCTGTATTTTCGTTAGCACTTTTAACTTTGCAAATCGTAACAAACTAAATGCTTATCTTTAACATGAGACCATGTGAGGGCCCGAGCTAAGGGTTAGGTAGGCTTCCTTTTTGTTGAAATAACATAGGTTTTTGTTCTGTTACGGACCATCTTTTTTTCGGTTCACTGCTGTCCTGTTTTTTCAACACCTACTACTTTCTTCTTCAACTTTGATCTTGTTTCATAAACTTCTTTCTCATCTTACTGTTTCTATGCCCTTTCTGCATAGATTCCACGTTCCCTAAACTCCATACTAAATGGTGCCTTCCTCCTTCCTCTCTTTGGATCGCCTTTGTAGTGGATAGGGAAGCTTAAACTAACTAATAATCTAATCTAATCTTTAATATGAGATGAGAACGACCGCTTATAAATAGCATGAATTAATTCAGTTTTGATTAATTAATGTAATTAATTAATTTGTATTGATCGAGTGTGTCATCTGAGAACACACCATTAGATTTATTTAACTACTGCCTTGAAATTCCACGTGGTTTAGACGTTCAAATCTTATTCTTCTCAGCATTTATTCATTTACTTTTCGTCCATCATGTGTTCGGAGCACAATTTTACTTTTTAACCGGAGCATCGATGACTTCAGCCGCCCTGGGTAAAACATTACTTGGGTGACTAAAATCAAATGTGCTCTGGCGAAAGAGTTAGATTGGGTGCAGAATGTTAAATTGTAGGGTGTCCACGAAGAGCGTTATGCAACAGCTGATAAAATTTACCGATGGATTTTAATTAAGGTCATACCTTGGCTTACAGTAAATTTGCAGAACTTTTGTTTTGATGACGCTACAGATTAATATATCTATGAATGATGTCACTCAGTAGGTAGAAGATCAAAATAAGCGCACCTAAGGGAAATAAAAATAAGAAACAGAAAACTTGCAAACTAGTTTGGAAAAGAAAGCATTTCAAGAGCACACCACTCTTTCGCCACCTCAAACTGAAGTCTCAAATATGACTCAAGACGAGAGCTAGAACTGTGTGCACAAAGCGGGCGCGTGAGCTCTCATTTTATCATGTTGGTGCTAGACTCGCTAAGCTCTGCTCCTCTGCGGACTTTATTTTAGGAGGTAGCAATTTGAGCGGACTCCATAAGGAAGATTACAGGACGCAGGACAAGTGGACGAATGATAATTACGAGTGGCAGCGACAGTCCGGCCCCACGTGCAGCCCTCAGGGGTCGGGCTGCGCTCGATTACATCAGAAAACAATCCTAATTGCTCATCACGGCGCAGTTCGTCACCAACAATAGAACTTGGACTCGAGAATTCTAATAATAGTTGCTTCAGTTTCCTTGGAAAGAAGTGGAAACCCGTATAATGAGACAAGATAAGTATGAATGTGCCATTAGCTACCTCGCTTATAGAATACATTTTGTGAAAAGGTCACGGACATCATGACAGGAAGAATAATGTTTTCCTGGGACTTGTGGACAATTATTGGCTTCAAAAAGCGAAGCTAACAGTAATTTCTGCCGCACGTTGATTACCAAGCATGAGGGATAGAGTTCAATGTAGTCGTTTGTAACTCACACGCGCCGTGATAATTTTATGAAAAGTTAATTGAATATCAAAATTTGTTTTTGATTCCTTCAAATTTGAACGATTTCTTGAGAGCAAATATCCAGGTGAGCTAATCTAGAATTACTTCAGCCTTTACTGTCTTGTGATGGGTGCTTGAAAGCAGGCACGAGCACTTGGGCAATTTCTACCACGTAACGAACAATCCAAAAAAGACACCTTGCATGTCCCTCAAATCTTGGCGTCCGTTCTCTGAAATTGAGCGTCCCGAGACTGAAGACACAATACGGAAGCACATCACGGCAGTACCACCTAAATCCAATACCTGAAGTTCACTTAGGACTCGATACATAAAGAGAAAACGCGTACGCGCCAGTTGGCTCTCCC
Organism: Platorchestia sp. MABIK; assembly: GCA_014220935.1. Classification (NCBI taxonomy): domain Eukaryota; kingdom Metazoa; phylum Arthropoda; class Malacostraca; order Amphipoda; family Talitridae; genus Platorchestia; species Platorchestia sp. MABIK. The sequence continues at coordinate 31,352 of JACJUY010003441.1, forward strand.
AGTAGACGTGCGCTGAAATCGAACGATATTTCAGCGTCGCTTGCAAGCCACCGAAGATGGCGGTCATTCTGCGGCTTAACTGCATTCGAGCACCGCAGACTTGCAGCCGATCTACTGCCTTGCCTCAGTCCGGATTTGTCCCGCGGGTATTTTGTGACTAAAAGATAAGGCCGGAGCTGCTAAAATTCCTCAAGCATAAGATGCATCATTTTACGCTAAAGTGGACGTTCTTTGCTCATCAATGCTTCACTTACATTATAGCAGTGTTTTAATGAACAATTTCGCAGCAAAACAATTTAGCTCGCGCTTACTGCTTAAAATAGAAAAATTGTTTCAACATACAAAGTATTCGTGATAGAGAATACTAATTTCGAAACATTCCAATTATCATAGTTTGGTGAGACAACAACGCATTTGTCCAATGATGTAGCAACAATTTGGCAAATTGCACCACAACACCATTGTCGGAATGTTTATGCAAAATTTAGATATGGTCGATTACTATACATTTGTATTCATCGAAAAAGAGGAAAATACAAGATTCTGTAGGAAAGTACCCCACATTGGTGAATAAAGGAAAAAAATAAAATACCATTTAATAATTCCTTTTTGTGGTAGTTGAAAGCACTCTTTCTGCGTATATGTGAAAATTCTGAAAACTGGAGTGCGACTCAGATTCAGCTTGTAAAAACTGTGTAGAGTTCAAACACTCGGCACGCATTCGTCGGATTATCGTCCTCATGCACCGTGTCGGAACGCAATGAGCCGCGGTACCGTACAACGTTCTGTCAGAAGCCTGGTGATGCGTGAGTATCACTTCAGCTCGTCTGTCACGATGGAGGTATGGTAATAGCACACATAAAGGAGCAGTATAACAGCTTTATGCAAGGATGAACTTCAGTCGAAAGTAAGCTACAGTTTGGAAGATCATCCACCACCATAAACAATTAACCTACTGCAAATGCTCATTGGATAGTGGCGGAAGACTAACCGTCGAAGAGATAGTTGGGAAAGTAGTATGAGGAGTGGTGATACTGTGCGACAAGAAGAACAGGGGATGTGGGCGTCGAAAATTACCATGACAACGTGCCCGTCATTCTACCAATGTGTTCCAAGCTTGCAAGGCTATAAACTACACTCTACTAGTTTGGTTCTCCAGACATGATGTCACTCTCCCTTCTCTTCAGACATTACACCTTGTAACTTCTTGCCGTTCCTTAAACTGCCCTGAAGGGAAAGTACCTCAAGGATAGAGAGGAAATTATGAGAAAATCACGGCTGAACTCTACAACATTTCTCTTGAAGCATTCCACAGTATGTAGTTACCAGCAATGGCAGCACCACTGAAAGGAGTAATAATCTCTCAAAGGAGGTACTTATCTGGCGATTAAATAAAGATTGTGAAACGGGCAAACATTTTTCGTAAAACCCGGATATTTTGAATAAACAAACCGAAAACATTTTGAATAAGCCTCGCACACCCTAAAGAGTACAAAACGAGTTCTCATTTTTGCCGTTAGCACACACAGGTAATGTCTAGAGCCCGGATTTCTAGTCCTTGAAAAGTGGTTGAAATAGCGCAAAAAATATGGTCAAAATAGCAGTAAGAAAAAGTTAACATTGCAGGTATTATGGTAAAATAGTTTTCATTTCCAGCAAAACAGTTCTTATTTGTAGCAAAAAAAGCACGTAAAACTTTGCAAGCTTTGGCTACAGTTCAGTATTTTCTTTCATGTGCAGCTATAAAAAACGGATAATATTTTTCACACGCCGGATTTGGAATGCAAATGCCAAGATAACGAAAGAGAAAGCTCATCGGACACAAACTGCAAAGGATCAGCATAAATTGAGGCCATTTTTGACACCTCGATAAATTTCATTTGTGTAAATTATACTCTTCTTCGTCTACAACTACTTTGTGCAGGTTTTATAGTCATTTATTGCATAATGACTACTTTTTGTCTTTGTGCCTGGTCAAAATAGCGTTCATAGTAAAATGGCATTTTTGCGATAAATGCAAGTTTTTATTTGCATTTGTAGTCGTCATAGCATTAATAGAATAAATACTAGAAATCCGGGCTCTAGCAATGTCACGACCGTAGCATGCCGTGCATCAGTACGTCGCATCACATTGCCATTTCCAGATTACGATTTATTTCCCTCGAAAAATAAATTTCCTTTTTACGGTCCTGAGTGGAACCGTTATTTCTCAACTCTTTGATTTCTTTTCAACTCGTATCAAGTGTAACTGATTTCACTTTTATGCTAACGCCTGGAAACTATTACCTCGAATTTTGAAACAGCACGAGGTGTGCCGTAGACTCGATGCACTCTGACGGCAGAAGCACTTGAACTCTTAGTTTCACTGTTTTTTGGCAAAAGCCCTAAAGGGAGCCTCTCCGCTAACTCTATTTTCAGAGCCACCCGGAGTTCTTCCATTAAGAAGGGCTTCAAGAGAATGGTAACACCTCGTTTAGATCGTCCAGATGCCTTGATGAGACTTTTCCTCGGAGGGGAAGTGCCATCGAATGGAGGTCTGCAATTGTATTTCACCTTGTAAACTGAAAAAAATCGGCTGGTTTGGAAAAGTGTGAAACGAAGTCGTGGTTTGAAAAAACTATTAATTTTCATTGGCGCTGTTCAACTCCACGATTTGCGACGAACAGTGGTGCGAAGAATGGTGATCAAAACCAATAATACCTTTGCGCTTCCTTTATTTTGGACAATGACGGAGTCTGAATATTACTTTTGTGAAATACTGGTAGTGCAGGTGAGTGAGAGGGTTTTCAAATTAAAACAAGTAAAATTATTGTCCGATTTGCGATATTTGGGAAGTCATAGCTCAACTCAGCAATTTTTCTCGGGAGACTTTTTATCAGAACAAGTTTGCAGAACTAAGGCAGTGGAAAACAACCCTCATCAAGAATAGACAATTTGTGCGTTAAAAACTGTTCCCCAAGATAGGTTTAAAAACTATACTTATGCACAACAAGCGAAATATACGATGAATGGCCTACGTGAACCACAGCAATTCTATTAGGATCACGTATTCCCTTTGCCTGTGTAAGTTTACGAGGCCTTGCAGCTCTGTGCTGGCCGACGTGGGAGAGAACTGGAAGACCATAGTGTCGTATTAGGGGCGCGAGCTGAAAACTGGATTGACACTGCGTAGTGCTGGAGGTGAGGGCTGAGAACTGGAAGGTTTTGCTTAGTGCTGAAGGTGCTGGCTGAGAAGTAGAAGTTCATTACCTAGTGCTGTAGGTATGGGCTGAGAAATGGAAGGCCAGGGCTCAAAGTCCTGGAGAAGGGAGCTATCTGGAATACTGTGGCTTAATGCTGGATGTGTGGACTGGCAACAGGCAACTGAGAAGCCTCAGCTTATTACTGAAAGAAATGGCTAAAAAATTGGGTCATGCCTTAGAAATGTAGAGGATATAACGCATAGATGAACATTTTCCAGAATTTAAAATTTCATTTACTGAGTGGAAATAAGAAAACAGCCAAACTTTAATCCTACCTGAGATAAAGAACAAGTAATACACAAATCTGTTTATGGAAGTGCAGAATTTAATTTTCATACATTCATGATCAAATCAGACGGATGCTCCCTATCACACACATGCGCACAATTATGTAAACACTCACTCACACCCACCCACACATACATCTAAATACATACAAAAACTTATGTCAGTAAGTTAAGGGTATGTTCAATACGGTAACACTAAAGTTCAAGTTTAAATCAGGTTTGTGAGTAAAGATGAAAAGAGAGTTGAAAATTTGGTGATGTTTCTTTTCTTGACAAAAATCGACAAATTTGTATTCATAAATAGATCGTTGAAATTTTCTTACAAATCCCTTATTGTTAATTGAGATTAAGATGCAAATGCGCAAGCGATTCGCTAAGAAATTCCTGAATAAAAGCTGATAGACTACGGCAAATCATAAAATAGGTCTCTTGAATAATAATGATGCTCTTCGTCAATTGTGGATTTTAAGTCATTCACATCCGTCGTTTCCGTTTGTACATTTTCACATATATTCATCAGTCCATTTCCTATAAGTGAAGAAGAGCAACAATGTTGTTTGTCTAACGAGGTCTACCAAGTCAAAATTCATGACACAGCAACTTGTATCCCAATGCAGCTAGTAATACTTCTGCCAGAGCTCTGCAGATAGCACTAGTTGTAGTTCCTTGTTCAGAGATATTACTCTCTTTGAGAGTACCGTTTTCAAAAAAGCCAGAGCCTTTGTAAGTTCCTTCTTCAGAAAGTCTGTTGTGTGTCTCACCGTAATTTAATGCTGATCGAGATACTGAATTAAAAAATGATGGAAACAAAAAACCAATGTAGCCGCTTTTTTTGCTAATGGAAATAAATTCGCAGGAAGACTGAGTTACTTTCGTTACAAGAAAGTAAAAACCAATATTCTTTATTTTTTAGAAATCGATAGTTTTCTCAAACAGTCTGAAATTTGGCAGTTATTTATTTATCACACAGTTACTTTATGGGAATTTTATGTCTTTTTCAGCGTTTGCGCTTTCGATTCAAATTAAGGCAGTGTTTATGCATTTCTGAGGGCTGATAAAATATGCCACAGTATTGCTTATACATGAATTAATTCCTAGCTGAAAGTTTATTTATTAATTGAGTTGATAGGTTACGCACATCGCTTAACATTTTTGAATAGCATTTTACTTCATATTAATAACTCGTATATTAATTATTTAAATACTGGTTATTAGTCTGGCAATAAGTTGGAGAAGTTCCAAGTACCTAACATCCTCTTTTCAGAGCTCTTCACGAAAATAAAATGACAAGTTTTGCGTAAATTTTAGAGATGAACTACCTGAAGGTGTGCATGCAGTCACGAGTTTCACAATAATCAGTTGCTTTCGCAATGCAATCTTTTACGCATGTATACTATTCTATGAACTCCTCAAGAGGTAACTTTCAGAGAGCAGCGCAAGAGATGTAGAGGCAGAATAAGGAAGTACGACTGGGGAGGGATGGACTGAATACATTTGGGATGTCAGTGACGTGATTGGCACACGTGAATATCACATATAGCTTGGGCCAGCACCGCGATAATAATTGTTGGTTTTGATTTGCTGGAAGATGTGTGCTATGCAGCGGCGCGCCCTGCAAGTAAAGCAGCGCCGCATCATAACGTGAATGTTGCTGGTACACAAGTCTGGCAGCGGGAAGGTGAGAGACTCACTCGCTAACTTTGCTTCAGGCGGTTTTTGAATTAAAAAGTAGCGGTCTCTCGTGCAAAGTCAGGCAGTTCAGAACTAATTAAGAACAGGCGATAGTGCTTTAAGAGGTGCAGCTGCATCCTGCACTAAGAAGAAAAGGGCAATGAAAAGTAAGGACTGTAACAAAGAGAAGAGAAACCTAAGTTCACGTCCAGCAGCTCGGGAAACTCAAAAACGTGTTAGTTGCAAATTATGATACCGTGCTACAAGGTACCATTCTGAGGTGCTCCAGTTGGCCATTAGTCAATGCTTCACGGACTGGTTGAGAATATGATACATTCGATTCACAGATGAGCAGTCCCTACGGAACATTACAAATTCCTAATTGCGAAGAGCAATTAGTGGCTGAAATTTAGGTTGGATTTCACGGAGGCGTTGTCGGGGCTGCCGTTCACTGTATACAGTATATGGCACGCCAAATGCGATGGCCATGGCAGACAAGGTTTGCGCTTAGAACTCGTAGGGAACTCTCATATTGCTCCTCAGAGCCGTTAAAGTTGTTGATAGGAATTTTTGCGCCAGATCTCTGTTCTCTTCTTTCTTTCAGCCCGTCATTCGCTCCTATACTGAGAGGTGCGGCCTTTCCTGTTAAGTTTAGATCTCTATTGTAGTTGAAGACCTTCTACGTCAAGCCTGTTGTTGATGAAATAATGTTGGAGACATATATTAAAATGTTACCAGAAACATGTCTGAGCATTAAACGAGTGGCAAATTCTGGTAAAAGTTTTGTAATTAATTTATTAATTTACATTACATTTACATTAATGTAAATTCCTGGTAAAAGTTTTGAGATGTTTTCGAAAGGTCGATTCTTGAAATCTCAAATAAGTCGAACTTAAAACACTCACTCTATGAGATTTAAGTTTACCTTTTTTCAAGTTCCACTAATGAAGATCAAATTTTCAAAATCCCTCAACTTTTTCAATAAAAAATGTTTTTTGTGACATTGGTTTTCTTTTTATCTTCCGTGTAAGTTTTACGATATCGATGACAAAGCAGCACACAGCGCACAAAGTTAGGCTGCGCAGATAGACATAGTCGAACAATCGCAAGTTTAATGACGTCATGTTGCATCATTTCAATAAAGTGTAAATAACTACAACAGCACCAGCAGTGCAGAAATTTCTTGACACACATTAATGAACTTGATAAGAAGCCAGAGACACGAAAAGGAAGATAAGGACCATCTTGCAAGCCTTGTACATGAAGACCTCACAGTGAAATGGATGAAGCTCAGCATCAGCGTCTCCATGCGTACTTGCTCATTAGTTTCAAAGTTTTGCTAGGAAACTCGTGAACTTCATTGGGATGCTCCTGCATTGGTGAGACACAAATTGTGCCAGATGTCTCAACTTTGGTCCTGATTGTTCCCAAACCTTGTTGTTTGCAAGAGAATCTTTGTGGCCAAACGCGAGTTCTAGATTCCCACAAATTGTCTCGTGTATTTTTCAACGATAGATGCAGCAGTTTCCTGTGCTTGTTGAAGTACGAGATTGCGACACAGTTGACCGTGGGCGGGTATCAGGGATATGCTTTGTATGAAAACATTGTTTTGATCTGCAATGTTGATGAAAAGAACTTATAATTAGTGGTATATAGGCTATAAATGCGCTTAGACACTCGTAGTTTCATATACGCAATACTTACTTTTATTGCAATTTAAAATACATGTAGATTTCTTCACAATGTAGTGGTACGTCAATCTCAGGTTCCTCGTGGCATTTCCGATGACTTGTTGAAATGCCTTTTGGTCTGGAACCTAACAAGGATTTTTTGGGTAGAACTTTGTTCCAAAAACGAGCTTCACTGTTGCAGTGACTTCTCCATACTTCAGAATGATGAATTTGGATTCTTCGGCAGAAAAGGGAGAATCTTTTCTAAAGCTGAACTTCTGGTGTGCAGGGGCAAAATCGAGTCGTACTAATTGACAAAAAGACAACGTATTCCATGCATCCGGTATCATATCTACGTAATAATCAAGCCTGCCTATGGGGAGAGCTGGAAAAACGTTGGTGATGTTAGTTTTTTGCTTAGTTCACCAAATTTTGTACTATTGAAAATTGTCACTCATGTTTGATCACCCAGTACTAATTTTGCTTTGAGTAAGTATTATACATTTTATAAGTAAACTCCGGAATGTGACCTAAAATAGGGACGTAGTGAAAGCTAGTATTATTCTTGAATCTTGAATATATAATACACAATAGATAGACTCAAACGAAAGTCCTACATGAAGTGATTTTTAAAAGGAAATTTGATTCCTACTTCAAATGCATTAGCAATGATATAAGAAAAACCAATTCCCAGTTACATGGATTAACTGGAAAATTATACTGTGAATTTGTATCGTGAGAAATTTCGAGTAAATTTCACTTCATCGGTGGAACCGTTGAGACAAGCCTCATTGATCGGACGAAATTCGCCATGATGGAAGTTACATCGTCATTGAAGCTCATCGCACAGATGCTGCAACCCCTATTTTGTAGAAGGTATTTGATTTGTAGCCTTCATTGACACCAATTTCATCCATTCAACGTTTTTGTCATTCAATGAGTGACAAAAACGTTTCCCACTAAATCCCTAAGCTATGCTGTTTGAGCCGTAACGTTTCTTAAAAGAGTTCGCAGGATCAGTTTCACGAATGAAAACAAAGCCATTGACTGTGCAGTGTACCAGGTAAGCCGCTAAGCACAAAATCATGAAATAATTTCATGGAGATTGCGTTCAAATTTGGACCCAGGCAGATTAGCGGCAGCCGTTCACTGAGATGGTATGGCTTAAATGCCCATCTTCTAACTGATCTAATAGCTCGGTGGGTAGCGCGTTACGGAGCCGAGTAACTAGTATTGTAATTCAATTCTTACATTTTCATTTCGGGAACTGGTTTTCAACTAAATGCTAACTTTTCTTTACGAAAACTGCGAAATGATTTAAATTTTAAAGTTTAAAGCCCATAAAACATATCTAATTGTTCTTCTTCAACACCATTATGAGAAGAAACATACCCTCATTGTGAATTCCTAAGTTGATTCGAACAAATATCAAAGTCCCTCACGGGACGCTTACATCCCAAATAAGCGGGAAGCACAAATAAAAAAAATGAATGGGCGCATGCCTAATTGTGAAAATGAATCCCCAGCATGCAGCCTGTCGCAGCAAGGGCTGCTCATTGTGCTGTGTTTACATGCTACCATAAATTCCCAAGTACCACAGTACGAGGACAGACTCTCTGTGTAAAGCTCGCAAATCTCAAGTGCTACGAAAAGAAATTTGCTCAAAGATTTTGGTTAAGAACGCTCCTGTTCTGAGAGATTGCACTCGAGCTACAAACGTACATTCGATGTGACGAGATAGATTTTTCAACACGGTTTGTTTCTATAAATTCTATTTGCTGAAGTGAAATCATAAAACGTTCCTAGCCATCGGACGAGGCATTTCTACCCCGGAGTTGATGAACGCCAAAAGGTCTGTTCTCAAGAATGGTCTCAATGATACATTTCATAAATCTATGAATTTGTTCTCAACTCGAAAAGTTAAGTCGCTAGATAAAATTGATTCCATGACCACCTGATTCTTAGTAAAACGGAAAAACTGTTTTGTGGTTGTATTTTTTAATTGAAATTTACGAAGTAGTTTTCGCTGAAAATTTTGAAATGCTTCAACGATGAAAGCAAGCTCTAGCTGACTGATGGCAACTACACCTGAAGTTCACGGCAGCGCTAAAATATTGAAGCAACGAAGTTGAGAGCAATCACTTCGAGATTTCACGAGGGTCGTAGTGAAACGTCCGTAAATATACTGCAGACATTAAATACTCAGTTCAAGATACCAGCAAAAGAGACTTTAGCAACAAATCTTGTAAATGATTATTTTTCCCCATCCCATCTACACCGGGATTCTGCAAAAGTAGCTTCAGGGCGTGTGCGTGTGAAAATGTTGACAGTATTTGCTCACTTGTATTCTTTCCAATAATTCTTTACTGCAAGCTGACTTCTATACTCTTCTTGCGTGTAACATGAGTGATATTCAAAAGCACGATCTCACAAAAGCTTCAATTCCTGGATGAATACAATCGTTCGTTGGACGATCTTTTGATATCTATATCAGAATTGCTTGAGTACCTCTTCCAGCGATTACCGATATCACACTTCTCCTGCCATGTTACAAGTCCTTCATTTTTGGCCAATATTAACTCTGTTCAAAGTGTTGAGTAGATGGAGTTTTCCAGTCGTTGTCAGAATTCTTTTACCCTCGGCCTGCCAAAGTCCTTTATGTTTTTCAGTGAGCTTCTCAGCATTCATTTTTATGATATTTTGACAGAGTCTGTCTCATTTGGAACATCACTCCAAAAATGACTTGTTTTCTTCAACTTTTCCGAGGCGGAAAGCAAGTTTCAAAAGACACTGCTGGCCTGGGCCCGCAAAATATGGCGGCAGTTCATTGAATTAGAATGTCGAGCTCCCTTTTATTGCGTCGCTATGAAGAATAATTCCAGCAGGTTAGGCATTATTTAGGTAGCCTCAGCATAATTGAAGCAGCTGTGGCAAAGTTCAAACGCTAGAAGCATACTTCGAGGACCTTCGGACGAATTTGGGCAGCCACGATGTAATTAAATAGTCTTACTATAATTGCAATACCTCAGAAATTGAAGAAGCCTTCACTTTAAGTACTGCCCCACCACGCTCGCCAGATGGTACTCCACACAGAGAAAACAAAATTGCCCTTAATTCAGAATAAACTGACTTCGCCATGCAAGAATATCAGAAAATTGGACAATGTACATACAAGTAGAACCTTGCCATAGCTAAGTAACATACAAAAATTATTTAAACGTATTTACCATATTGATTTTCATTCAAGCACTTATAGGTTAGTTTTCAAAAGGTAGATATAAGATGAGATCGAAAACTGGAATCCAACACGTGATGAAACAAGGCATCTGTCGCTTGTGAGGGCACTTTTCGTAATACCGGGAGAAAATTCTAGCTCCCAGTGACAAAATTTTCCGATGGAATTATGTTACAGAACCTCGGCGTTTTCCTATACATGCATACGGTAGAATCTCTTGTGGGAGAACGGGCCCTAAATTAATTTAGCCCTAGACGTGTGGGCTGAGACAAAATTTGGCGCTGACTTACAAGGTAAAACATTTTCTTGAAATTTTCATTTCATTGTTGACTCTTTAAGCCCAAGTAGTATTAATTATTCTTCTAAGAATTTATCATAACCACAATTGCGATTTTCGTTACGTGGTTTGGGTTACACGTGACCGCTAGTTATTTCTTACACTAGAGCTTCGTATTTAACCTTAAGTCCTCCCTTTATAATAATAGTAAATTTAGGGATGAGTTTCCACCAGGGTCACCAGCAATTTGCAACTATGGATCCCCCTAGCTTACACTAGGTAATCACGGATTGCGCCAGCTGAACTCCCCAGTGGGGGGTTCCAGCAGCCCTCCCTCTCTTTGGCCGAGCGTCTTACCCGTGCTGGAACCCCCTCAAAAGATGAGATCCTCCCTTTATTTCATTAATGCAAGGCGATTCCAATGTCTTACCTTCGACAAGTGATTTGCAAAGTTGTTTTATCTGGGGCTCAACGATCCCTATCGTCCAGGAAACACTTTTATTTGGTATCTTAAACTCGAATTTCTCATTAATTATTCATAAACCATTCTATCTCCTGATTCGACTTTTGCCTTTTACCCTCTTAGTTTGATTTGAATTCGGATGAAGGTATCTTTCATTAGAGCTTCATGTAGAACTTCCCTTTGAAGCCTTGATATTGCAATAAATCTCTTTATTAATCTATAAATATGAGATTCCGAACGAACAATTTGTCCGTTTAATTTTCCCCTGAAAGCTTTTATTTTAAAGCATTCAATTCTATTTTTCAACCACAAGGGAAGTACGCATTTGTTATACAATCCAGACTGTGATGTCTTCTACAAAAGCCAATCAGAGAAAGTACGAAAGCAATTATTTCATGTGCAATACATCTTGTGTTAGATCTTACGAACCTCGGTAACAGAATCATCGCGTATACGGGCCAAGATCATATCATGAATTCTTTGACCCAAGAAAGAATCAGATGTTAGAAGAGCTTATGCTCAAATCGTTCGCACGAACTCGCCTTGAGCTCCGTTTCCACCTTTCCTAATGGGTAGCTGATGCTCGTCCGAGTCAAGAGGCGGGGTTCATGGGAAGCTCAAGTGATCTTAAGGCAACAATGTGAAGCCATTCGGCGCTACAAATGGAACGAGAGCAATTCTCCAACAAAGGGACTCATCAAATACGGGAGCTAGATACTGGCTTCCCAATGAACTTCGAGAAACAAAATCACGTCACGGTCTTAATATCTCGCATTCAAATGCTTCCGATGCCGTAGTTTGAAATTAAATGGGAAGGGTTTAGCAGCGCTTATTGGTGCTCGAGAAGCGATTGTAGATCCCCGTGGAAGCCAATGACGATTTAATCACTTCACTGAGACCTAAATATCTCCAATAACATTAAGATCTATATATTTAAAGCTCAAATTTTTCGTTGAGATAAAAACTGTAAACAAACACTAATAAAAATTTGATTTTTTCTCATGACAGCTTTATGGAAGTAAAACTGGTTTTACATTCATCTTCAGAAAATTATAATTACTAGTTTTCCATTCATGTTCGGAAAATAATACTTACTAGAACACGCCCTCGCTGCATCACGAATGCCTACCCTCGCTAATTACCAAGTCCTAAAAACGATGTTGTCCAGCGAACTTCGAGTTGCTGCCGGGGCAAATTGA
>JACJUY010003441.1:43589-71862 GCA_014220935.1 Platorchestia sp. MABIK
CTCTCATGATATCCGGCTGAAAGGTTTACTTTTCTCCTGAATGAGGCCTTGGTCAAGTTTAGTTTCCGCTCAGAAGGCCTTGCAATCCTGGCTCAGCTCTTCGTACTCGAGCGCCGATTCCAAGGGAAATAATGATATGGTCTACGGGCAAAATATATGATAGATTTCGACTTCTACTGCGCCACCTAATTTTTGAAATTCCAACGTAAATATCGTTTTGTATTGCGTACCGTAATGTATCATACAGTACTTGGACTCACAACCTATTCTCTTGAACATAATCATTAATTCTTGCTCACTGTATTCAGTTCTTTTCAGACGCAGTTTAAACTTAGATTTCGACTTCGTTACACCACGCGAAGCATGTGAATCCTCTCTGCTTATTGACAATTTTGAAGATATCTGCAACTTTATTGTAGCAGAATTCATTAATCCTGTAATTGAGATGAAATAGCAAATTTAGCTTTTGGAAGTATGATTTCAAAGTTGTTTTCTATCAGAAACAACCAACTTGGGAAAAGAAAGGAATGTATTGTCCTATAAAGCGGAGAATAATTTGAAGTGAACAGGAATTTTACGATCAGGCCTTGACTGCTGTAGTTTTACGAGTATATGCGAGAATTTACTTGAAAGTGTCGAGTTTCGCGATATCAGGGGCAGAGGGAGGCCTCAGAAGATCAAGGCCCATGCTTTAGCACGCAGGGGTCTTTCATAAAGTTAGTGACACATTTTTTTCTCACAGATTTGGCGTGGCATAACCTGATCTGTCCTAAATTGATGATTAACTCTTTTTATAGGTGAAATTTGGCGGCAAGTGTGCCCAAAATTTCAATTTCGGGAAGCATAATATAACTTTTAAACTGCGTCTAAATTCTTTTTTCTGCCGTGTTGTTACTTTTCTAAAATGATTTGAGGCAATAAACTTGTTCTTAGAAAAGACATAGCAAAATTTGAAGCCAATCAGATAGATAATTTTTGTACAATGACCAGTCACAACAGACACACGCATTCCCAAATGCCCTCGCAATCACGTGACCCCATTATGCAGAAGAACGAAATGTCGATTTTCGTAATACAAAGGACGTTTGAACCATATATAGTGGTGCAAACTTTGGAAGTAGATATAAAACCCCTGAAGAATAACTTTATCAGGTAAAAGACGAAGTTCAAGCATTCATCGTTTCTGAGACATTGAAGCTTAAAGTTGAGTAGGGTCTATCTGACAACGGTGGGGGCAGTCCCCAGAGTCGTTGGTCATGGAAACTCGTTTGATTAGGTGGACCTTGCGACAGCATTGAAATTACAATAAGTGTTCTAATGTGCCTCCGCTCTACCAATACTGGTTTACGACTGCAGGAGAGATTCCCTGACACTATAAAGCACTCGTTGATCACTTGGAATGAGTCCAGCGGCATAAACAATCTCTTCAACCAGGTCCACTTTTATCCTTTCAGCATTCGTTAAGCAGTTCATGTTGTCGGATCTATTATACAATGATCGCTGATGGCAGACGACCATTGCGCAAACAGATGCTACCATAATTTACGGATCCACGATGACGCCGAGAGTTAAAACATTTTCAAGAGACCAACGACCTGTTCGATTCGATACCACAAAAATGTGAATGTGTGGATCGTAATTTACTCGTGGAAAAGTTTTTTTATCTACTATCAAAATTTATATCATTAGCGTCCGAATACCTTTTATAGGCATTTCAAACAGAATGAAATATAGCATCAAAAGTTAAATAGCATAGTAACGCATCAGCAAGGAATAAATTAAAATGCATGCTACAGAAATTGACCAACGCATTTTTCAAACAATTCTGCGGAAAAATGAATTGAACTCGATTTTCGGTTTCATGGTTGAAGAATTATTATAGATAATATTTTGCAGGTATATTCTTGCTCACTGGTTACGCACTAGGGTATTTTGGAAACCGATTTCAAAGTAGCCAAACAAAATGTCAATGATGCACGGATCTCAAAGGAGCGAAGTATTGCGAAGTTATCAAATAAGTTAGCATTGGCTGTAGAGTTCCTGGAGAACATAGTCAGTGAGGACTAAGAAATTGTAAAACAGCCAAGCGACTTTCTCGGAGGATGTCGTTTGTACAGTACCGCGGACTCCCAGTCGAAAGTGATGGTAAATAGGATACTTTGATGAATCACCGTCAGGCTTCAATCGTGAATTCACTAAGAATTTGAAAGTGAAGGATTTCGTGAAAAAATTAATTATTTCTCATTGGAAAGGTTTCGATGTTGTGAATTCCAACAGCATGATCAGTTCAAATTTGAAACATTCATAAAATTTGTTGACAAAAATTGACGAATACGCTCCTCCTGTTTCACTGATCTCTCAGTAAAGTTTACTGATCCTTTAAAAATGAACTGATCATGCAGTTGGACTCCAAATGTTTTCACATAAAATGGTAATTTTGTTATTATTTACTCTACTTTTACACATATTTGCTAAAAGGAAGAAACAATGGTGTTTCACAAAACGGCAATATAAGATTGTTCACGTATAAATATGCATGGAGGAATATAATGGACAACAACTTGCAATGAATATAGGCCACAGAGCGGTGGGCATCTACAGTGTTCCCATGGGATGTTGATGGAGACAGACGCTCTAGCAAGCGTTACTGCTGCAGCCAGTCCACAACAAGTCCGTGTTTACGAATGGAATTTTAATGTTTAAATACATAGAGAGGCCAATAAACGCTCTCGCTGCTGCCACTCAGAGAACAAGACGCCGAAGCAATCAAGAGGCAGCAATTGCGTGCCTGCGCTGCGCTGTCTGGGGATGGCAAGCTTCACGCTACCTAGCGCAGCGTTTCCCATACATCAAACAACAGCACACGACTGCAAATTCAGGCCTGCAAGACGAATGGCCAGCTACACACTTAGATACGTTCATCATAACTTATTTCAAAATCTTACATTCGACAGAGAGAGAAGAAAGAGAATGAGATAGAGAGCGAAGAAAACAGAACTGAGAAGTGGAAGTGAGTAATTCTTAACAATTTATTTTAAATGTAAATGTTGCTTAACACTTTGTTAATTTTGTGAAGCTACAGATGACGAGAGATATCAATTTTCGGAGGCAATGAAACGTTACAGAAAAGTGGAAACAGAGTTTGATTTTTTTGCTATAATTAAAATAAATTGACAGAGATGCATTGGTTGGATCCACATGCAGCTTCATACGCTAATTACATTTAAACTCGCTCGCACCAATCATTTAGAAATCTTTTTCAATCTCGGTAATCTCAATGTACTTTGATCTCCTGCTACACCAATAAGATAGGCCTCCAGCGCTGCTCATCAGACTGGTTTCCAGAAATGCAAATGAAAATGGTCTCGTACGAATAGCATTTGAGGACTCATATGCAGAACGCATGAGGGACAGTGGTGTGTGTCGCACGGCTGCTCTCACGGAACAGTAGCGCACCACTGCTGAGTGCTGGCGCGCTGCAGGTGCGGCGGAAAGTCAATACTGAGCAGCTGGCATTAATTAAAATCTATCACCTGAAACATCGCGCGTGCTTCAAATGCGGTCACATGCAAAGCACCATCGCTGATAGGTCATTCTCAGTGTGCGTTTATATATGTTGAACAAGGACACTTAGTGTACTGGACTCCAAATACAGCATGAAAAAAAGAAAACAGGTAGCAAAAGAAAATCCATAGTGACTGATCGTCGTAATGGCCCTAAATAGAATAACGGTAATGTTGAATTCGAAGAAGTGAAATTAAACAGCTCTAATTTCTTCTTTCTATAATACGAATAAATAAATTTAAAGTGTTGTTCTATTGATCAGTTAGTTTATGGTATCCAATTCGCTATCCATATATTATACTGCAACAATCTAAATTGAAATTATCTACAAATGCCAATGAACGAAGCAATTAAGGCCTTTCAAATCGACGGAAATGATAAAAATTCATTAGAAAGTTCGTTTAGCTGGACATTTAGTTTACTCATTTGAATTTGGTAAAGATATCGTAGACTTAAGACTAGTGCATTTCTATCGCCAAGCGAAAAAAATGATACCCACCTCCAGCCAACACGTTGCGCTCTGCCGCTCGATGTTGGCGCCTGGATAAACTTACACCTCGAGTGAGGGCGAGGTCTGAGGCAAATTGTAAGCAACACAGTTACGATTTGCCACATAGTGTCACACGTAGATTCACTTAGTTTAATACCCAAGCGTCATTTGTTACTTCAGAATGCATCAATCCAAGAACGCCGAAAACATTCCTGTTACAGAGATAAAAATGATTTAATTAACAATGTCGCTCATGAGTGGGGTCACCGCCGCACTATTTGATATCCTCCTCAATTTTGCACATTTTCAAAACAGTTTTACGTTCCTAGAATATTTTTTTTCATGTATGTAATACAGCAGCCGATGATTGATTACACCAGCAAAAATTCAGAAACGGAATTGAATTTGGGATATAATTACTGACGAATTTAACTGGGCATAATGACTGCTTATATATGTTTTTTGCCTAGATACATATTATTGACATTTTTAAGCCTACCTTTCACATACTTTCCATTCACAAATTAATTCATTTTTTGAACGGGCATTTAAAAGCCCAGCCTATTTTTAGTCGGCAGTACTCATGTCAATATTGTCCAGAGGGGAAATGGATCAAACAAAAATAAAAATAAAATCGTATTTGTATAAGGAGCTGGAAAACTTACATTCTGAAATTGAAGATTGATGCGAACCTAAAAAAAAATTTCGCTATCAATCGAGTTTCAAGTGAATTCCCTCCATGGCGGCTACTAAGTATTTAATGAATACATCTGGGATTCTAAAATACCTAATTCCCGCAACTCTCATGTGAACAAAACATTTCCTCCCGCGTTGTTATCGATGCGACATCGCTATTATCGATCGATGTTTTCATCGCTGCGACAGACCAGGGTTGCTGTTGTGAAGATCTAAGTGCTATTTCTTCACACTTGTATTATATGAACTTCAATTTATAAGAGAATGTAATGATACTGATGCTGCCTGCAGTGTATTGTGGCAGATCATTGATCATTGATCACAAAGCATGTGCTTTTCTTTCTGAAGGAGGCCATGCACGTCAGGGCTGATGAGCTCACACGAGTTGTCCCTCTTCTACTCATCTCCCGAACGCTCAGGACAGTGCAATACCAGATTCCTTTGTCAACAAAGTTCAAAGAAATTTGCACCAAGCGGCCGAGAAATTGATTTTCAACTGTGATCCATCGCTTTTAAGAATGACGCACTCTTTAGTGTCACTGATCAAAAGAGCTTCCTAAATCCAACCAGTTCATTTTGAAACGAAGTTTGAGACAGAAGCGTAACGATTAGTTCCAATTTTGCTTGCTATAACAGCACGTAAGAGCATTTAATCACTTTCAAATTAAGCTGAAAAGTCTAAAAAAATTTAAATTATAAAGAGAGAAACCATATTCACAAGATGCATTCTGATATTAAGTTTCACTAGACAGTAGAAAAAAGAAAAAACTTTGTGGCAAAGCTTAATTGCTGCAGATACAGTACATGTTGCGCTATTTATCACATAATCAACACCAGAACTGAGCCATGTCATATCGCGTGGGCTGAACATTTGTGTCTCTGCGTCGTAATAATCTGCCGCCTGGGGTACGTACCAGTGTTTGACAGCCACCTGTACAGCTCTGCGTCGTTGGGATACGCGTGATGCTGACTCACTGAGTTTGGTTCCTGAGTTCCGTAATCGAAAAACGACGGTGCTCGACAATGCGTCGTAGCACTTGCTCCAGCAATCGTCCGTGACGAGGGACGTGCGCCCACTGCACTTCACATCATGTACATTTTGTCAACCATACATCTGAGAATTACCGGCACCAGCGACGCACCATCTGCTCGCTACTGATGCCCTACGCATACACTTGACTTAACTGACAACGTATTTCAATCACCGTCACGCTTTGTGCATTGAAAAACTTCATTGCAGACCGAACCTTACTAGAGGCAAGGGATGGAATTTTTCAACGCACAGAACATGTGAGTGATTGCCATCTTCATCTGCTATCCTTGTGCAACACTAGGGAATCAGGCAGTTATACAAAGAGTATATGATTGCCACATAACTCTTTCACCCACGAGCACAGGCTCTTCCAAATACATGGTCTGTTATTTGTTCGTCGAATGGGAAATTTACTTCCAGGATACGCCGCGTAATTTGCGTGGTTTTAAAACAGAGCATCGCCTGCTTCACAACCCGATTGAAACAAATTTTATTTTAAAACTGTCTATGCCATGCAAATTTTACGTCTTGCTCTGAACTAGCGTTTTGAAAATTCCTATCGCAGGAAATTTGTAATTAACATCTACAAATGCCAAAAGAAAATTTTTTTATTTTTCATTGCTGTACAGAATGTTATATGCAGTATTATGTCATGAAGTACGAGTCTCATCTTGTCACTCAAATGCTTTCTTACCTGCTAAAATATTTGTCCTTTTTAAAACTTTTCTGAACGCAGATGAAATTTACTTGACTACTTTTCTTCATCAGATCGAATAATTCTTATGGTTGAATACCTTTCTTCTTGAGACGAGGAAGCAAAATTCGTTGAGTTTTCAACGTTCTGCCGTATCTAAACTAACAAAAACTATTGACGTACACATCTAGGATAACAAAAAATGTTGACTTACAAATGAATAAGACAAATGAACGTACTCACCTATGCTAACAAGACATGTTAGCACTCTCATCACTGAGGGTTAAGGTGAAGTTTAACATTCAAATCTAATTAAAGTCCATTACAGTGCACAATATCTAAAAAGATCATCATCAAACGGATCATTCCTTCATTCAGTTTACATTAAGTACAAATAAAAGTTAAGTTCGTGATCATCGGGGACGTGGCCGTGTTATGAAAATCTCCTCAGTGACCGAAGCCGCGCACGCGGCAGTTAATGTGTTAATGTACACATCCAGGCTGACGAGGTTTGCTTACACGCACATCTAGGCTAACAAGACATGTAAACGTACATACCTAGGGTGTGAGATATTGGCATACATATCTATGCTACCCTGAAATTTTGTTGCACATACTGCATTGGCTAGAGTGACATCTTTTCTCAATTTCATTTCGTAAAAGATCGAATTCAGGAGTTTCAGAAGTGCACCCTTTGGTGCGCGGGATCATTACAGATGCCGGCAACATCCAAGGACTCTCAAACGTGCAGGCAATGGAAGCTTTCACTTTGAAGATTTTGCAAATTTCAGCTCAGACTATTTCACATAAAGGAATTTGGACCCGTGCTTGCAGCCGATACGAGCTAATTTTAAATTTGTGTCCAAGTATTTTGCCCTCTGATCATGTAGTGAGTTCGTCATTTCAGCGCCCTTAGGTGTATACATTATTGTGAATAGGTCGTAAACAATGTTGATGCCAGACTTGCGTATTTCAGTGATTAGACGCGACAGCTAGGCTAAAGGCATTAATTTCAGCATTGCAATTTGCAAGGAAGAAGCGTCGCTTAAATTCATAATTTTGAAACATGAACTGATTGGTTCATATTCTTTCTATGAAAATTGATTCGAACAATTCATTAATTAGATTGCTGTAGTTATGAGAGATGAAGTCAAAATTTTCAACCTCATAGTTATATGCCCTGAAAGATGAGTAAAAATGTAGAACATATTGAATTTCATAGGGCCATACTAACACTAAATAAGTGTATGAAAATTTAAAAAGGGTTTATTTAAATTTAAAAAAATCGTATATATAAGACTAGTGCATTTCTATCGCCGAGCGAAAAAAATGATACCCACCTCCAGCCCACATGTGTACGTGTTGGCCAAAAAGTATACGACCCGAAGCATTCGATGCAGGTAAATATAATAATTTGGTGTACTTACTATACGTAGTTTACTGGAAAAGCAACCATTAAAGGATATTTTGGCGGAAATTTTCTACTTTAGCGGTAACTCTAACTACAGCAAAAATGCAGAAGCGTTTTATGCTTCACTCTTAAACCCGTGGTCCCTAAACATCGAGCTCCGCAAATCAATCTCGAAAAAGATTTGGGACGAGAACCGCTCTGAAACTTTCGGGAAAATTCCTTAGACTTTACTACTCACGCTGCGTGGAAGGGAAGGAATAGAACAAAGGATTAGGTAGTGTCCGTGGCTGACCAGGCTTTAAAGTGTGGGCGAGAGCTAATCCACCCCAGAGAAAACAGGCGGGGGAAGTCCTGGCTCACGTAGAGCAGACATGACCGCGCGTCGAATCCAATACATGATCGTCAAAAATTAGAGCATCGAGATGTTGATCAAGCACAACTTAATAAGAACTGACTGCATTTAATAGAGCAGAGAAATGTGGAAATCACCAGACTGTAGTGAAAAGCGTAAAGAAGGTCTGCTGCAGCTCTGCTCAGGACAGTCTCGTATCTTAAATGTTGTCATTATGCAGTCATCTTACCTCACGTGTCCTGTAGCTCGTGTGAAGTGAACAAATTAGCTTTTCGAACAAATTTTCCTGACAATTCAGGGTAGAATTTCAAGCATTCTCGACTCAGTGGTCAACCTAAACTGATGAAATAATTTCCAAAATGGTGTTTGACGAAAATGAGCATCCAGACCAGCAGTACGTCATGTACGCTGTACGCTCTCTCGAACAGCAATATATCATTCTTTTAACATCCTGTAAATCTTGAACGGCTCTCTATAGACCCAATGGCTACTTTACAACTTCAGCATCAATTTATAGCTTTAGAAATTGATGGGAGTCTAAAGTACAATTTCTTTAGATTAGATAAGATATTTTTAGTCTCCATTACCTCAACAAAGGTGTTCCAAAGAGAGGATGGAAAAAGACACAATTTAGTGTGGAGTTGAGGGATCCAAACACTATGTGTTCGCACACAAGACAATACTAGACGTATGCTGTCTAGTCAAGGCGCTGTTTTGAAGGTAAGAATTAAGATGCTCAACTTTTGTTTTGTGCCGCGCACTTTCTGGTGCTTGGTTTCTTGGAAGTGAAACCGAACAACATAGGGAGACACAGAGCGAAAACATTACCAAGTGTAATTTATTTTGTATAATTGCTCGTTGAAACAGCAAGTTCGACGCAAAGTTTATGAAACAAGAATTTGAAGAAGAAAGTCACATGTAATGAAAAAAGACAGCAGTGAACCGAAAAAAATGGTAGGTAACAAAACCAAAACCATTAGCTCGGGACCTTACTTCTTTTCTCTGGAAGTGCTAATTCCCCCAGCTACAACAATTGGAGCCTCCTTAGAGGAGTGCAGTTCTTTCTGGCTTGATGCTTTTTGCTTGCATGTTTGCTGGAATCTGATCTTCAAAAGAAAAGGAATCATTATTATGAATAAAAAAGTCCGCATCAACTTTCAGGCAGTCAAATTGGAGTCAATCGCTTCTTGCTTTATTGAAATTTTACTCGTACGGTTTTCCTGTATGGTATGGATAAACAGTCTCCTGTTCACCGTCAGCTCGTGAATTCAGGCATTGATGATAACTCTTTTTCACATCTAAATTTCTCAGTAAGTGAAGTTACGTTCGTAAGGTAATCCAGGAAACCAACTTACAGTAAATGCTCCGTGCAGTACATTTATTGAGAATGTCTTGCAGCTATAGCCGATGTATTCGTAAGTAGAAATTTTTTACCCTGAATAATGTTCGCAAATGATTTGTCTTGAATTTTTACAAGCTTAGAATGCATATCAGTAACAAAAATAAATTGTATTTCTTGTTACAATACTCATTCCATGGCAATGGCTACAGTTTATTGGAAGAATTTTTAGCTTTCAGTGTTTTTACTGCCAACCACTGTTGGAGTTGGCTGTGCTCTACTTAGTGGAATATGTCATCTGATTTAAGGCACTTGTGATTCAAGAAAAACCTTTAAAAGTCCTTCTATGAAACGCCATACTTGCACAAGCGTGAAGTCTTTGGACTAGCGGCAGGAAGTGAGCTGCATTTGACGAATGCTGTCTAGCCAAGGCGCTGTTTTGAAGGTAAAAAGATGCTCAACTTTTGTTTTGCAGCGCGTACTTCCTGGCTTCTAGTTTCTAGGAAGTGAAACCGAACAACACAGGGAAATACAGAGCGAAGACATTTCCAAATTTAATTTATTTTGTATAATCAACGCTCTTAGTAGGGTAAACAAGAAGCTTGAGAACGGTTTCACTTTCTTCTTAGATCTTTGACATCGAAATCCTGTTAATGGCAAGATTATATGGTCACAATAATGTTTCAAGAAGATTCAGTTTAGAAATTCATGACATTTCAAAAGGTACTAGTGAATCGCCCAATTATTCTCATAACAGTTATTTTTAGACTCCCTTGCGTAACTAAAGTCATCTCAAGAGAGGTAAGAGAAGAGATCATTTAGTGTGGACTGTATATAACGGAATTTATACACGGAAAGTATTCACTCACGGTACACCATGTGCATTGAAATTGCAAGTTGAGAAGAAAAAGGAAGAAAGGACAAAGAAAAATTGCCGAAGAAGGCACGAAAACTGAAAAGAGCAAAGTGGACCCGGAAGACTGAAGTTCCGAATGTCCATCTGTAGCTGAGATAACCTAACAGTATCCCTTCAAGGCACCAGTCTCCATTGCACAGGACTGATAAATCTAGCTATCCTGAACCTATTGCCTATCCTATACCATCTGAAGAGGAAAGTCAAACAATGGTTTTATATTTATGGGAGGGCAAAACAATAGGCAGACTAATTTGGTGACACGGACGAAATTTATAAAGGAAAATAACACTAGAAATATCAGTGCGGTAGAGCAGTTGAGGCAGCTGAATTCAAACTTTCATCACCGAAGCAGAAGCACGCTGATGCAAAAATGTGGAGTTTTTCTCATACACGGACCTTATCCGTGGGCTCTCTACTGAAGCACATTCAGGAGCAAGTGGAAAAAATCCCGCTGATGTGGTCTATCATGCATGAAAATCATGGTTGTTTTCACTCAGTGCGTGGCTCGAGCTTAATATCTTTA
The DNA here is from genome assembly GCA_014220935.1 of Platorchestia sp. MABIK. Lineage (NCBI taxonomy): Eukaryota > Metazoa > Arthropoda > Malacostraca > Amphipoda > Talitridae > Platorchestia > Platorchestia sp. MABIK. The sequence continues at coordinate 54,608 of JACJUY010003441.1, forward strand.
TAAGCGAAGGTACAGAAATGCATGAAAATTTTGAATTTAATGGCAGCTTAACATGGTGAAAAATTTGTATACACAGATTTTTGGGGTTCAATTAGTGACACAATTTGCATTATAGCAGAAGGAATTTTGGAGCTTAAAGGTTGTTATAACAACGTTACATTAATAAGTTTTACATTGAAATATTAAAGGGATTACCCTCCATTTGAAAAATATCATGTGTGAATAAATGGTGTAGGGACATGTGTTGAAGCTTAGTCGTATACATGTCTTATTAGGGTTTAACCCTATAACGACCAAATAGTGTATAAGAACACTGGTGCCCTCTTTTAAAAACAACCTTAATTAAGAACATATTTCACTTATAATTAAATTTGAATCAAAATGAATTTTTCAAAGATCACCGCCGAATGGCAGTAAAATCATTTTCATTCTGATCTCAGTGAAAACCTATTGCCAGCGTCAGGGTGATGGCGGAGGTTATAATCACGTTAATAGGGAGTAAATTGAAAATCGGACGCAATGGGACTAACCGATTCAACTAAATTTATGCGAGCGTACAGTACTGTGGTTCGTATCTACAGTGAAGCTTCAGAACACAGTGGTGCTGACAGGTAGCCAAAGAATGTGATCTATTAACTGCAAAATCATAAATCATGTATGCGTTGTCGTAGCTTTGTTTGAAGTGTACGAGCAAATTTTCGACCTCAGGTTTTCCTGAAACTCCAGCTTATGCAAATGCCGAGTGCTCGGCCCTGGATAGTTAATAAAATATACAGGCCTTTGACGTTACGGCGCTGGGAACAGGGATTTGCTGGTATTGTTGGAAACAAAATACTAGAAATATGATATCAGGTATACTTAGAAAGCAATCCCAAACAAATTATGAATTTGTAATTAATGGAATTCATAAGAGAAACCTTTTAAAATATGCACCAAAGTTCAGCGGTCTCTCTCAGTGAACGTCATTTTCCGATGCTCTTGTACCTTTTAAATTCGAGAAATTCCTGTTCCAACCCAATTGGATATTTTACATAATATACGTACGTAGATGTATATTTGCTCTTCATTTGTGAAATTTTTGGCTTTGAATGCTCACACATTAGTACTGTAAACGAAATTTTCTCACAAAATGTCGGGAACGGATTTATCTACTCCTGCAGATTCATGTGCATTAACTTTTAGATGAAATTATGCCCTACTTACGAACAAATGAAATGTACTTCTGTCGATAGTTGATATTGCGAGTTTTGAAACAAGAGCATACCAAACTTGATCTTGCCAGTGGCTTGAAAACGGTTATTATAAACTTGTCTCATGTCTCCACCAATTTGAAAATCAACTTTGAAAAATTGTCTGCATAAACTCTAATATACACCATGTTAAGTAACTCAAACTTCATTTCTCTGAGTCACCAAGTTTCTTTGAGATATATATCATAAAAACAAATGTTTCCTGAATAGACAAATACGCTTACGTGGTATCAAAATAATAGAATTTTTCCTCATTGTCATGCAGAAAATAATATATTTTGTCCCCCTGGAGTACGTCAATACAATACGATTTCGCAGCACATGATTTACTGTTTACTAAACAGTAAAAAGCAAGCACGCTTCCTTTCGGGAAATGGGATGAGCAGCAATGAATAAGAAAGACAAAACCACTGAGAAGTCATTGTCCTAGAACAACAGACACTCTAGTGCCAGGGCCCTCCATCGTGCTGTGGAATCTGTATCTGGGGGAAAATAATGTTCGCCGTCGACGCTTCGAATTTACTTTATCGGGAAGGGCATTATTTTGTCTTTGTTCTCGGTAATATCGCGAGCAGGATTTACGGGACGTGAGGTGCCTTTTTGTTGCGAGAAACATTCGATTGGGTCACATTGTGGCTTCCTAAGAGGCTGGCAAGTGGGGAGTTGCGCACTCCGCAGCCCTCGCACTCAGCCATTGCGGCAAGATACTGCAGAGGGCTTCTGACCTCACCGCCTCCAGGTCGTGAAAACGTGCCGTCATCGCTCTGCAGTTACCTGCAGAATTAATGACAAGTGCCTCGGTGCACATAGGCGATACTGGCGTGAAATTCGCACTTCCTGTTCTTGATAGGATTATTATACAAAATGCTTTGATGATGGACGGCAAAAATAAGGTCTGTGGGCTGTATGGTCTTTTCTCCTTGGTAGAAGTAATAACATTATTTTCAATTATACACTCGGTTGAAAGGGGTGACTTACCACGGAAAAATGAGAGAATTAAGCAGCAAGGTACGCTCTGCCGTTAGTCTAGCGATGAAACCATTTAGCCGGCTCAAAGAAATGAAGCATCGGACCATGAAAACTAAAGCCCACTTATCTCTGACTCACAAGAGTTCGTCAAGGCCAGCGCTACTGAACTACAGCAGGTGTTGCATATCGTACCGAGGAACACGTCGTCCGTACGAGGGCTACTCAGAGAGACGCTATTAGCATATTCCTTTTTGAAGGGATCAAGATCGGGAATCGGATTGAGAAGCTCCACGTCCCCGGACAGACTTGAGGACAATCCTCAAGGGACACAGCCCAGGAAGAGTGATCAGCGCAGCGAATCGCTGTGAAGATCGAGCGTACGGTAAAACAGTATCATTGATATTATCAAGAGAATTGGGATAAAAATGAGAAAAGGGAGAGCACAAAGGCTCTTCTGCTGCCCTTCCCGCGGTATGGCTACCGATCAAAATTAAAAAGAATGAGGCTAACGAATTACATGACTAACTCAGTTCTGATACTCTCCTTATATTAAACCCTGACATCAACCCCTGCTAATCCAACTAGAGGCCGCCAAAGACATGCAAACGAAAATTAAAGCTGGAGAGGTCGGCCGAATCGCAGGCCTATTATGAATGATTCATGTTGTATAGAATATCAAGTTGAGATATACAATATTTTGTGACTGTGCTGCTAAAAAAAATGAAGTTGAAGAAGAAAAAAGTTTCGAATGTTAATTTAGCTGCAAGACTTACGCACGTGTTGACATACGTAAAATTGTGTAATTGAGCTACGCAGTCCCCCGCAAGACCAGACGCTGATCGCATGAAGTGGCTGCACAAACACAAGCGCATAGGAGGACGAGCGACGAGTGGGCGTCATGAAGGACACCTGCGAAGGCGAGGGAATGAGTCTGTAGAGAAGAACGCAAGCAAGATGTATTCGCTCAATATATCTGAATGGGTCAGTTGTTTCCGTGAATCGCAAATTAATGAGGAACTTAAAAACGTGGATAATTCCAAGGAAATTAACCATATTTTGTAGTAAAACGTTTCAGGGTCCAGCTCCATCGTCAGTTCAAAAAAATACAAATCATTATGTCTGAAATAAAAGAAAACCAAAATGCTGGAGACAGTCATTAAAAGATATCACGAGTCAAGTACATAGACTAGACTTCTCGCCTAGAGCAGTCTAATAAATTTACTTACAAACTCCAAACTAGGGATGGTATTCAATTCTTACACGCACTGTAGCTACCGAGCAAGAAGGCGCCATGCACCTACGCTGTCACACAGTCATGCATTTCTCTTTTAATAACTCTTGGTGACATAGGCAACTGAAAACGAGAAAACATACATGTGTCTTTCTTAATTTCCAACAAAGAATAGAGCAAATTTGATCTTGGGACTTATTTTTCAGTGACATGAATCAATGAATTTGAGAAATACATTAAACAGCTGCTGTTAAGTGCCACTTTTTAACACCAGTCTGAAGAACTACGAGCAACAGTTGCTCTTCACGGTGACAAAATGAGATAAAATAGGTACAATCAACTCTCATTCAACTTACTTCAATGTCACAATGTCATTCCCACATTTTCACGATACTCATATAAACTAAGCATTGAAAATTGCGGTAAAATGATCCTAGACTATTTTTAAATATATATAAATATATCAATATTTCCTAAATAGCCAAAAAATGGCGCACTGCATTTCCATCTGCTCTAAATATTTTGCATAATTTGATATCAGAGTTCATTTATCTCAGTAAATCTGTTCAATAAAACATTCTAGAAGTAATTATCAAGCCGTAAAAGGCTGTTTGGGGTGCACATGGACTTTAAAATTTCCATTTACATAGGAGAAATGAAGACAAGTGGAAAGAACCTGTCAGTATTTGATTAAGAACGCATCATTTGGTTTCGTGAAAGTGCAAAATCAACTTTTGAAATCTGCATAGTTACCAGAGCGATATCAGAACGATGCAGAGCACAATAGCACACTGATCAAGGTGGTGAACACTGAGGTGGTGAAATAGTGGAGGGCTTAACATTCGGGTTAACGAGTTTTTAAGCAATTTCTCGAAGGACTATGCGTCGAGAATCGAAGAAGTTGAATTAGGCAATGAAAATTCCCAGAAAGCCATTAGTGTCAGCAGCAAATCTGAAAAATGCTTGTTTTTTATTTATTCGAAAACACCGACATTGGATTTTTTAAGATTTGAAGAGTGTAATGCGGTCCGATGTGTCCATGGTAATGGAAACATATAATGTGGTCCGATGAGTGCAGATTCAACCTCTTTTAGAACTAAGGATGTGTCATAGTACGGTGACAGCTGCTTGAAGCATTGAATTCACCTGGCATCGTCTTAGCTGTTCAGGCATCTGAAGGCATTAAAATGCTTTGGGGCTGTTTTTGCTGGGATAGTCTGTTGCTCCCGATAATAACAAACTGAACTCCCAAATCTAATTGCAGGTACTTTCTGACGGTCCAGATTTATTCTTCCGTGGAGTTTTATTTGCCTGGCAGCCACTGATCTTTCAGGACGATACAGTTCGTATCCACAGGGCTAGAAATGTTCAAGATTGGTTTATGGTGAATGAGGGAACATTTAAGCACAAAGGCTGGTCACCGCAATCTCTTGATTTGAACCCCATTCAAAATTTATGGGATGACCTTGAAAGGAGCCTGCACGACTAATCACCCTTGTCATATTAAGATTGAAATGTCAAACCTTCCTCAACATTGACTGCATTGGGGGACAGGTTACTTCAATCACGGCCAAAAAGGAGCTGCAGAGGCAGAATCTTGTAAATCAGTGCCAGGAAGAATGAACGCTGTAGCTCGAGCTATAGGCTGCCCAATCGCTTGCGAACAAGTTTTTGATCTCCGAAACTTTTTTGGCCCTTTAGTGTATATCCAGCAGATAGAATAAAGTATTCTCGTTGAGAGTAATTTCACCCAGGTCGAGGGCAGCAACTCGGCAATAGAACGTAGCCGTATTGCTGCGACTCGTCCATGTGCCAGTCAGCCTACGAATCTTAGTTGAGATTGTTGAACGAGTCCTGGGAGAGGAGTGCAGGCAGACTTTCCTGCTGACGCCCAGGGTTATCCAGTCAGGCCAGTTTGTACACATTCAGGGTGCAGGTGAAGTTTTTCGACTATTTTTTTAAATACTTGAAATATTGTCGCAACCCCTTTCATATAAGGCAAATATTCATAATCGGCAAAAAATATTTCTTAAATTTTTTTTAGACTCTCAAGCATTTTTAGAACAGTCATTGCTGAGGTACATCGCGTGGGCGAGTTAGATCGAACAATGTCGAGTTAGTGACGGCGCTAAAATCTACGACCTATCACACTCAGCGTCGGTTCGACGAATTTGGAATCACCGAGTGACTGAAGATCATCTTTGAAGTGGTCGCACTCGCAGTTCCCCCAAACTACGGTTTTCAGAGCCGTCGAAGCAATGATTAAAATAACCCAAAGAGAATAATGCGGAAGTAAGTCAAAGAAATGAATGAGGGAGAAAAAAGAAGAAGAACATTGAACAATTGGCTACGACAACAGGGCTAGAGAACTTCTGTTTTTGGATAAAAAAAAGTTCCCCATGAGACAAAGGTTATCTGCTAGAAAGACAGCGTGCCGAGAAAGTCCCAGATCCAGTCATACTAGACTCCTTAAAAACAGTAGTCAAATGTGAAACATCCATCTTGGTGATGCAGTGGGCTGCTTGTACGAAAATTATCATTGATGTTCTTGGTCGACAAACTGAGCACAAATTAGTGCATCGAACAATATAAGACTCCAGTGCTTTAAAAAGAAAAATACAGTTCAAAACTCGAGCCGTATGCTTTTCAACAAGACAGCTCACCCTCTCACATGTTAAACAGGTCAAAGCACTGATGCCGAGGCCATTTGCTCTGCTTTTAGACCTAAGAAATAAGTCCCACTCTTTAAAGCCAGACTTTAATACGCAATCAATTGAATTTTCTAGTTATATCAAGTTGGTGTGTGAGGAGGAAAATGGTGCTCAGAAGCACTCCTTTACGAGTCATGAAGGCATATTTCTCTAGATACGCTGAATCACGGTACAGAGCTTTGGGACAGCAAAGGGAATATTATGGTAGAGAGTTTTCGAGGCAGAATGTAGCTTTTGATTCGAACAGGAAAACGATAAGTTGAATGGTAATTAGCCATAACGTAGACAAAAGCCCGAATCAAATAATGTTACAGTGATTTTGTTTTTTGTAAACTACAAAAATATAAATATTTACCATGATGTTAAAACAACTCTGTGCGCACCTCGTTGCAGTGTAAGTAAGAGAGGGGAGAGAGTCGTGACAGGCTCCTGGCAAATTAAAAAAAATTCTTTCAGGGAAAAAACCATTAATGACCTTTTGTATTCTCGGGATACGTATTCATGATCAGAAATTAAAAAATAAAAAAAAGACAAAGAATGGCCGTCGTCGATGCATGTTCATGGTTCCAAATCCCTCATCAGCTGATGTGCAATGGAACAAAAATTCGTTTCACGAACACCAAAAATCAGAAAGATGCGATAGTTTAGGAGTAGTTGCTTCACTGAAACTGTAGGGCAAGATTCTTTCCCATTCAAAGACTCTTATAGATTGACTTCATTGTCATAGTTTTGCAGGATGAAAATGGAAAATTTGACCTAAAAATCGTAAATTTGAAAGAGTGCATACTCTTGGAACTAGGCTAATTTTGTCAACAACCGAACATATAATAAGACGGCAGCAGGTTACATGTTATCTTTTAGATTGTCCATGCGGACATGCGCTCGTGACGAGAAATTTTCACAGGAGAGGCTGCTCAGCTGATAAGCGCAAGCAGTCATGCAGCATGAGGTCTTATTTTTACTTGACGGAGAGATACCCTCTCATACAATCGTTCATTTAACTGAACTTGTTCGAAGTATTCTCATCCCTGTCGGTTGCAACAATGCGTAAACGAGCAATGGTGTCTTCACCTTGAAATCTGTCGTTCTGAGGGGAGAGTTGGACACTAGAATTACCAAACACATCTTATAGTGGATGAGCGACACGACCCGGATTAGCAGCCCAAGACGACGTATTCGCTCTCAGAAAATGCTCACATTTCTCGAGGCTGGGGTCAGGATTCGCCACATTTCATGTGAATCCCTCTCACGTCATTTCTGAAGAGATTCTAATGGGGGGAGCTAGAAGAAATGAAATATGGAAACATGGATCTCGCAAGGTCCGAGAATTTTATTTTTCATACGAAGTTGAGGATACTTAAGAAATTATGCAACGGGTTTTGCCCACCAAATGTTCAAAGAGCAAACAAATTTTCCAGAAAGGTTATTGTCTGTTTTAAGTACAGAAAAATTGTCAAGCCGCTATATGGGAACGAGTAGTTAACGTGGATAATGCATGCAGTGGCGGTGGGTATTGCAAGTTTACCGAGCAAACGTCACTAATATAGAAAGGAAAATTACACTCGTTTTCAATGGAATTAATAACAAAAATTCGCACATTTTGATGCAAAGTGACACCTGTGAGAGAAAATGTAAGTGCCGTCGAAAGAATATCATTACATGGTTATTAAGGAGCGCACTTACTGCTCCGGATCGTATTTTAACAGAAAACACTGAGAACACGATATCAACCAGAGCTTGGGCACGATAGACGAGATAAAATGAAAGGAACAATGAAGCAGCTTGTGTAAATTGCTGTGTCTTTATGGTTGTATGGGTTTTTCAATAAAAGCTTATCCAAGCGCATTATTAAGCTTGCTCATGCATGCGCTCTGAAGGCTGTCGACTCACGCAAGGCGCACCGAACAGCTCCAGCTGCGCCCTCACCAGCAACGACGATGTCCGCTTGAGTTTGTGTTGTTTTGCTCGTACGCAGGAATGTTTTTAGCTACAACCGAATGTCATAATGAGAGAGAAATAACCATCAACAGAATATAGTGCCTGCTTTCTTCTCGAGCGAAAAATTTAATGAACATGGCATGAAAACCTTTGATTTCCGTTTAGATTATTATTTTATAAGAAAGTTTTAGCCTCCCTTAACCAAGTCAAAGATGTTCCAAGTGAGGAAGGAGGAAGGCACCATTTAATATGGAGTTGAGGGAACGCGGAATCTATGCACAAGGTGCACAGAAACAGTTAGCTAAGAAAGAGGTTCATGAAATAAGAAAAAGTTGAAGAAGAAAGCAGTAGGTGCTGAAAAGCAGGACAGCAGTGAACCGAAAAAAGATGGTCTGCGTAACAAAACAAAAACCTATTCTTTTTCAACAAAAAAGAAGCTGACCTAACCTTTAGCTCGGGCTCTCACATTGTTCCCCTGGGAGCGCTAATTCCCATAGATACAACAGTTGTATCCCCCTGAGGAGGATTTCCGTTTAGAAGAGATGAAGCGGCACACTAACTTATTGCAGGCAGAAACAGTGTTAATCGACACGACTAGGAATTTCACAGCTTCGCTAAGCTGATAGTTTGGAAATGAGGAAATTCCTTCTCACAGTTAAAATAACCTCTAACCATTGGTTGGCTCTACGTATATATAAAAGGAGCTGGCACAGTGGGGCTTTGCAGTCGTTTATTCTATCACTCTTATTCCATCCCCCAGTCCTTGAGTTCGGGGTAGGAATTTGATAGAGATGTTTCCCCTTCAGACGTTATCTTAACTCTTTTCGTCACAAGATATGACGCCACTAATTTGCAATTGAATGGCACACTCTGGGTCTCAGTAGTTGACCTCGATTAAACTCTAACAGAAAGAATTCTGAAACCACGGACATATCCTGGAAGTGACTTAATTATCAACATCAGTAATGTCCTCTGACCTCTAAGTTGAATTCAAATTACTTATTTGTTCTGCACCATAAGTTTTCATTCTTCGTAACGTTCGGAGTCGCCTACTATAGTGCTTGTTTGAGAAAGCGTAATGCAGATATTGTTTGATGTGCATCACAATGACCTGCATTGTAACGTAAAAGAAAGATTTAAAGACCCAAATTCATTTCAGAAAAACCGTGAATTCAATTTTCTTAATCTATAAGCCATTAGTATCTAAATCTATGAGCCATAATTTTTGTTTTTTTTAGCTAAATGATTCAAATTCACCAATGATAAATCTTTGACGAAAGGTCGTGCTGATAAACATCTATTTAAATGACCAAGACCCTGGAAAGATTGAAAAGAGTTTTTGAACGTAATGAGAAAGAATTCATGATGGGAGACTCAGAAGAAATAAGCCGCTAAATCTAAGGAAACGACGTCAAATGAGAGTTGCAAATATTCTGAGGAAGCTGGAAATATAAAATTCCAGCAAACACGAACACTGAACACAGGAAAATCATGATGTTAGCATTGCCATCACCAGCCTTAACACTTGCCATAATTTTCGGTCGAAAACAGTTACCATGTGAAAGAAAAATGAGCCACGAGCAACAAAAGAACGGGTAAGCTTCCCTTTTACCAGAGTCGGGAAGTTTCGAACGCTAATCTGAATAAAATGGTAAAAAAAAATTTCTTCCAGGCTCGAGTTCTCAAGAGGCATTTTGAATACTCAAGCTGTTGGGTTTACAAAAAGTGGGCTACGAAAAAGACGAGAAAAATTGCAGGTCGCTAGCACGCTGCACCACGATGGAAATGGCAAACTTTGAGCCTGCCCACTTAGAACTGGAAAAATTCTAAAATTGAGTTCATTTTCTGATAACTTTATCAACGGGAGTCCATTGAAATAGAAAAAATGTCAATTGAATGCATCACAATGAAGAAAGAAAACTTATGAAAATGTTTGTGTAATATGAAATCGAGGGCTGCAAAAGAAACCTGAATAATTTTGACTGTTAGAATGCGTGGGCTTTATGAAGTCCTCGATATGTCCCCGGAGACCACGCAGTATTGCAATAAAGCCCCTCAACAGGAGCGAGCGCGCTTTGCTGGGCTCATAAAGCACTTACCTAGATGAACTTCGTGAACTCTGATGGTACGACACCTATCCCTGTCATGGAAGCGGTGCGAAATCAAACTACACACAAAGAAGTTACGAGCGCCCAGCAGGATCATTTTCATGAAATTTACAGTACATGGTAGACAACGCTTGCTTCTCTGCGATCGCGTTTGGTAAACTAGAGTAATTTCTTTGTGTTCGCTGACGGAACGTAAAGAGACAACTTCTGTTTAAATTTGCGTACCAAATTATTCACTATGACAAGTTTACAGTAGACGACACTGGCTTGTTTACGGTAGACGACGCTTGGCTAATGCGATAGCGTTTTATTAAATCAATTAAAATGCTGTATGGTTGCACATATTTCTGCAATAAGCGAAAGCCTCGCTCTAAATTATCATGTCAAATTATTCATCGAGACACGTTAATTATTCGAGATCCTAATCAGAACAATGTCTTCACCTGCGGACAAATATTACAAATGACCGCCCACACTCTTTGTTAGCACAATCAAATGATTCTTTCACGAACTTTTTTCATCCGATTTAGTGTTTCTGCATCATTGATATTCCTCGTCTCTCTTTTTTTGGTATTGGATTGTTGTACTAATCCTTGTAGAAACTTTACATTGATTATAAAATCGAGCCTGAAACCTGAGGTTACACAACATTTGGCAAATATTTTTCGCCTAGCGATTCATTATTATGTGTCGGTCAGCATCAACTTCCTCCAAGCATAAAATAAATGTGCTTTGCTCATTAGTCCGTGAGCTTTTGACTTACAAAATTACACTCGTTTATTTATGTTCACATTGATTTACCACATATCTACAGCTTTCGAAAGTAGATTTTCTCATGTTGACTTGAATGTAATCGAAAAACTCATCGGAAATTCTGTCGTTTATTTACTCTCGATAGAATTATATCATTCATTCATGATATAAACTATTTTTTTGCAGTGCTGCTTTCCAATAAAGCATTTTCTTTTCGATTTGAACTGCAATTAAAGTTCAGTAGCAAACTTATTACTTTATTCATTTCATATGCCTGAGAAGTGCTGGCAAATACTGCGGAAAATATTCAGATTACAGAAGCGTGTACTTTTGTATGACTAGCCGATAAATTTCGTAATATTCTCTTTGCTTGCAAGATTGTTATTTGTGTTGAAATATTTGTTATTCAGGTATTGACTTAAATTAATTATGAATTCTTGCTTCTCTAGAATAAAACAAATACGGTTGATTCGGCAGCAATGTAAGTTATAACCCAACAAGAGAACCACACGTCATGTCACAACGTACGGTGAGCCAGTATACTTATGCTGTTAAATTTAGCGCCAATTTTGCACATTTCTTTCCCAGCTAGAAACATCATATCGCTCTCTCTGCAGCGGTAAATACAATTCTCTCCGTATTTTCCTCACACATCATTTAACTATTCAATTTTTCACTTTCATGTGCTGCAAGTCCTGAGTTCAGTTGCAGTAGCTGACGCAGTGAAGAATAGATCGATGCACGTCTGAACGCAACATTCAAGGGCGTGCAACCTGTTATGCCGCTTACTTCGGATCAGGAGAGCCGGAGTTGTCGCCACGCTAAGACTTGCGCGTTGGTTTGAATTTCATTTAGAATTTTAATAGTTGAGAAGGAAAGTAATGAAACGAAATAAAAGTTGAAGAAGAGAGGCAGAGGGGCTGAAAAACAGGACAGCAGGGAACCGAAAAAAGATGGTCCTTAAAACAAAAACACACTTTATTTTAGCAAATGGAAGGCTACCTAACTCTGAGCTCGGGACCTCACATTTTCCCCACTGGGAATGCTAATTCCCATAGATAGAATAGTTGTATCTCCCTAAGGGATTCTCTGTTGACTTATTTGCCTCTGAAATAGTAGGGGATTAGAGGAGTGGGCTAATTTGCTTATGATGACGAGACGAGTCCGAAAAACTAGGGTTCGCTGAGGACACACGCCACAGGTAAGCCTTTAAAAGCAAGCACGGTGGCGCCGATGCTAATCCCGGCTTGTTTGGGAAGCCGCGAAAGCAGGCAAATGAAGGGCTCTCCATTTGCTGGAAGATCTCAGGTCGTGTTCTGCGGGAAGCAACGCACTTCACTCGCTGTGTACACGGCCGCACGCAGTAATTAAGGCGAGGTGTAACTACAGCAAGCCTGGCTTCAAGCAGCCCGCTCATTCCAGGATGATGCCGCCACACTTGCCTAAATTGGGCTTCTCATTAGGAAGCCTGTTTGAATTTCAATCAATTACCCATTTGTTCTCTGTATTTCACTCACCTTCTGCGCATAAGCACTTCGCGTAAAACATTTGACATGTGCGTCCTTAACACTTCTTCCGTCGATGTTCAAACCTACTGTACATGATATCGCGTTTGTCAAAAACATTATAAACTTGTTTCAAATGAAACGTAGTAAATTAATTATTCGGATAGTGACACACAAATATTTATCCTTGTGAACATTCGAAGGCGTCAACAGTGCTCTCATACAAATTTAGTCCTGATCTCACCTCAGCTTGAACAGTTTTTTAGGTTTAACACTTTCAATTTTCATGCAACTCTAAACCTTGAAATTATGCCCACTATTCATGCTATTAGTAGCGTATTTTTCTTTAAATTTCAAATCCTCTTGTGATCGCTCATTGGTTTTGTAACATGAATTTCCTGCTGATCACTGTGTAGTGCCGGGAATAATCAGAGTACAGAGTGAATTGAAAGCCCGGTTTCTCGCGTTCAAGCGCTAACGTATTAAAATTTTTAAGCTGAACTGGAATTCTTTTCATCATCATTAAAAACACCACTTTGAACACTGCATGCGCGTCACTCTCTGTAACAATTTGAACGGAATCCCGCAGCATTTCTCAGTGGACGCAATCATCAACGTTGTATCAAAATGGCCATAGAGAAAAAGTTGTAAATATCTCCGTTAGGAGTTAGAGTGTCCGTTGCCCATCCAAGTAGCGCACGGGAACCACGAAATGCAACGGCGCATCCGTCTGCCACAGATGGCCATGATATTTTCCTTCATAATTTATTAAGAGTCGCCTTATCAAGTGCCTATGAAGCCCCAGGGAATCATGGACTCCCCGGCAATGGACAAAGATTGATGACCAGAGAGGCGGGGACGAGCAAGAAATGACCGATAAAAACAAAACGAGATCGTGACCCAGCATAACCTGATGACAACGCTCTGAGATTCAATGTTTTCGTGCATCAACTGCGTTTATTTAGCGACGTTCAGGGTAGTGGGTTCAACAAGAACAAAACCGTGATCTTACTACGCTGTCCCTTGTTCGTAGCCCGGAGGGAAACTAGCAAATTCTCAATAACTCTACAGCAGCTTTTGCCTGAGGAAAAAAAATGCTTGTTCCAACATAATCGTATCCACCTCAAAACTCACAGCAGAGATAATTACCCGCTTACATCGGCGCATGTACTACAAATAAGCATACTCGTAATTATGAATAGATGTCACACTTGAGGTTATCATCAAAATTAAATGAGTGTGCAGTACGTTTGGTAAAATAAGATTTTTTTTGTTTACCACATTGAATTTTCTGTGGCACAAACTAAAATTTTGTGTGATGTGTGCTTTTTTGGGAAAAAAAATAGCCCTCTCAAACTACCCGAACACGGCTGCTTTTACCTTCCATCTGCCAGCGCCGGCCTCTAGCTTGTCCCTGCGCCTCGGATAACTTTCTTGAGTCCTCTCATCCATACATGAATATGTGTTGATTCCAGTTATGCGAGCAAGAGTTCACTTCGATTAGTTCGTGAATTAGTTTTTTTTTCCCAAATTCTTCTTCAGTGCTTTCTTCAGTGCAACAAAGGTGTCAGTAGGAGAGGAATGTGGAAAACACAATTTAGTTTGAAATTATGAGAACAATGACTGTACGCAAAGTGTGTCCTCACAGTGCGAGCATAGAAACTGTAAAATAGATAGAAATTCATGAAAAAAGATAAAAATTGAAGTAATATGGGCTGGAAATTGGAAGGAAAAAATGTTACGAAAAAACGTTTAGGAGCAAACAAAGCATTATGTTATTTGGAAGAAAATAAGGCCTACTTAACTTTCAGCTCAGAACTTCATACCTACCTACCATCTGGGAGCACTGATTCTCATAAATATTATAGTTGTCTCTCTTAAAAAGTAAGCGTTTATCCACTCGGAATAGTGTCTGACAATAGCTTATCGAGGATGGTAAAATATAAACGCCCCATTGCACATTAGTTCGCCTTTGATACTGCAACTTACGCAGGGTATAATGCAGATAAGATGGCAGACGAGGAATCATGAAAAAGTTTTCCTCACCGAACAGCGGGCAGAAGTATGTAATAGTTATAAAAATTCAAATAAATTGAGTCCCATAATATTCGAGCAGCATGAGCAAATATTTTCTACGTCGATATAATACGTGGGACATATATTAAGTTATGCTGAACTTTCAACATGCACTCAAAACTTAGTGACTTTTTTAAGTAAAACAACGTTGATAACAAAATAGTGAGTTTGAAGAATGAAAACTCCCGAAAACTTTGCTTGAATTTCTGCAAGAAATCCGCTCCATAAGGTGAGCAGGAAAAAACCGTTGCGTCGAACGATAGGGCCTGGACGGAGGCGCACGGTTGAGTGATGACCGATATGATGGTGATTTGGCCGGAGCTGTCGGTACTCGATAACGAGCTGCTCGGACCCACGTGATGGATCACGGGAAACTTTCTCGAAATAGACAGTCTAACAAGGGGCCAAAGAATCGCGCTCATTTTGACGGAAGTTTTTTAGCCAAGGCCTCAAATCTGTCAATGTGACTGGTGGCGGTGGAAACGAGTTTAAAGGATGCTGGCCCGCTGGTCACGACCTCCCACCACCACCACCACCAGCACAACTGCCCTCCTCTACCAACACCACCACCTTGTTCCTGAAGAGTGCCCTCTGCAGTCCCTTGTATTCGGCCAAAAGGCCTCAGGTGCGCCTCGATACAGACGTGGCGCCTCAAATGTAGCTCCACAATTCAACAAAACTTCATCACAAATCTTGATGCCATGATAGAGTGTCATCATTCAGGGCGTAAGGCAATTATGGAAAGGGTTCTCGTCTATATCACGCATGGTTCTTGCATCACAGTTTACATAACCCCGACCATCAGCAACAGTTACACTCAAATTTCATGCTGAAGATGACAATCGTTTAATCTTTAGCTACACCAGAATCTCACCATGAGTCTCATGCGTGTTTTTGATGATATCCGAGTTCAACCATTGTATCAAAAATATATTCACACGTTAGAGCTATCCGAATCCTATAATTAATTAAGACAGAAGCTCAAGAAAATCCATGCAAATGCTCACTGAGCAACGACGGCCATTCGTTCTTCACCCTAGAGCAGAGCGGCGCGAGTAAACATTCACGTTGAAATAACGAAGTGGCCGTGAAGGTTCTGCGTGGCATGCGGCCGAGCAATGCATCAGCGCGCAACAGAGGGCGCCACACATCACAGCCAGAAATATGAGGCTGGTCAGGTGGTGACCAAAGGCAGCTTCTACAACCTGCATCTCTGCACGCAACAGAACTAATAATTCACAGAAGTCTTCCTAGTCCCCACAAAGTTAGTTCGAAACTTGTGAATTTCAGAGTGTCGTTACCAAAATGAATTCTCAACTGTCCTCGTATACACCTTGTATTCTTTATCTACGTCAGGATAGATCCAACCATGTGCAAGTTTGTCACCAATGACCGAGTTTCCATGAATGTTCCCTCGAACTAGTCTCTCACATGCCATTAGGTTTTGGGGACCTTGAGCGCTGAAAATTGCTATAAAGCCTGCAACTCAGATCAACATGCAAGAAACTTGCTTCACGAAAACAATTTTCGAGTACACACAACAGACTTGCTCAACTAAATTATGCAGGTAGCTGCAGAAGTATTCAAAAATTCAAAAGATTCATTCACTGCAAGCGTGCACATTGTTCCTGAAAGGGCATTTAAATGAACTTGATACCGAAGGGTCAATCTAGCTAGGGAACTTCATATTTGCTCAAATAATTATTGGAAGAACAATTGAAGCACAGAAATTGCTAGAAAACTGAAAGCTTAGGAACGTGTCATGTGTCAAAAACGATGATCAAATTCACTCATCACTGAAAGAATATTGCTATTTGATGTAAAGGGAGTAATACTTCATGTGTCAAAGGAGGGTGTGAGTGGCAATGAGACGAACAGGTGAAACGGGAATAATGGATAAAAAACAAAGACGCTCGTGCCATCGTCCGCCGGTTGCGCGGTACGCTGGCCTGCCCACGGGAGAGAAGGAGAAGCATAGAATGTAGAAATAAGGACCTAACTGCAAATCTGAACCCAAAGCCAATTCCTGCAAACAGGCGTCGCTGAGTCTGCAGGTGAGAGCTAGGTTGACCGCTGAGGAGTGCTAGCTCCTCACAATCCAGTGATGAGAATTAACACGGTCAGCATTTCCCTCCTCCTACTTCCTCCTCCACTCACAAATTTTACATACTCCCGAGGGCTGGAAGGGTCGGTAAGTCTGTCTACCTCACTATAGCATGAGATCTACCTTTAGCTAGCTCTATAGTGTTAGGTTAGGTTACGAATGGATTTTACTCATTTTCAAACATTTACTTTAGCGATAAACACTTAATTTTTACATCTCAAACTGCACCTGAGTAGGCGATATACAGTATCGCAGAAGACCTCACGCTGTAGTAGCACCGAAGCTTCAGCTCAGTCCAGAAAAGTACACTTCTCTAGCAAGATGTGACGCTGTCACGATGCGCACTTCTTCACGATCTACAGGGTACGCGCCGACAGAAGAAGGAAAATAATCTTCAAAAATGCTTTAGCATCAAATGAAATTTTTAACATCGAGTGTAAGCTTCAAGTAAAACCTTACAGTTTCTGCGCTATGTAACTTTATATCTACCTATTCTTTTAAAATTTCTTTTTACACTAAAAAATATAAAAATGAAACGTGAACAAAACTCATAAGTGGATGGGAGAGACCTGTGTCAATAACGTAATAACGTGAAATTCGATTTTGGCTC
>JACJUY010003442.1:22140-40890 GCA_014220935.1 Platorchestia sp. MABIK
TTGCCGGTCGCTGGTCGTTCTTCAAATGTTTCGGTAGGGTCGCAGGTGAGGTGGTAGGTACTTAATTTCCATTTAGCAGACTAGTTTTTGATCCCAGTTAAAGCTGGAGTAACTAAAATCTCTTGTGACGTTGTGTCAACTTAAGTATCATTAGCGTTTAGTGCCCTGCACAGTGAATTTTATCTGTCCGTGTATGCCTTTAGAGGGGCGATAAGTGTGTTGCGGTGTCGGCCTACGTTGCGGTGATGTGGCTCGCGGCTAGTTCCGTTAGACCCAGTTCAGGCTAAGACCCTCTACCTTCTTACTGACTGCTTTTTCTCTATTTATAATTTTGTGTGCCTGTGCTATTATTTCTTTACATTTATTTTGTAGACTATCGTGTCAAGTTTCCTACGGTGCTTCAAGCAAGTAAACGAACTTAAGAAATTAACATATGAACTTAACATTGAAACTTAAATGAATTGACAATTAACTCGTCCTTAGGGACGTCAATTACTATTTCTCTGGAAGTCGTTCGTCTTTTTGATGGGCTTATAAGCCTGGATCGGAACGGTCTTCTAACTTTATCTTCTTTCTAAAGCATCTTAAATCTCTTGACTATTCTTACTACCTTTCCGCTTGAAGCACTTGTCTCGTACTGATTTCTTCTAATTTCATTAATTAACCTTCCGTCTGAACGTATCGTCACTGAGTGCATTAAAAACTCAGGTTGGTGTAGCTCTGGTAATTGTATTATCATTGTCAGTGGTGTTGTTATAGTAATTGTATTATCATTGTCATTGGTGTTGTTCTAGTAATTATATTATCATTGTCATTGGTGTTTTTGGGTGAAATATTGTCTTCATCAGTTTCGTGGGTTATTCAGAGTCTAAGGTTGTACGTTTCTTTATAGTATACTCCGGAAGAGGCTCCTGCTGGTGCTGACGTTGTCGCAGCCGTGTTCCCGCTGTTCCAGCTAATCTAACAGGCTAGCCTCTGCGTTGCTTTAAGGTATCTATCGGAACTTGCAAGATTAGGTAGGATTTTGCGTAATTCTTGAAATAGACTAGTTGGTTGTCGTGGTGTTTTGCCTTTACTTTCTCTAATACTTCTGTTTCATCGCAGTTGAGGGGTGGAGCGAGTGCAAGAGGTCGACGCGGGGTCAACCGCGTATTCCTGCCCTTTATCGAGTCTCTGAGTTACTCGCCCTCTGTAAGCCGCAACTCGAGGTGTCGCCGTGATCGGAACTAGGTCAAAGAGTTCTAAAATTCAGCCTTTCGACTGGAGCCAGCTGAACTAACTTACTATTACTGCCTGCGCCGTAAAACGTCTCGAGCTCGCCTCGCCTGCGCCCTGGACTGTGGCCTTTGACGGCGCCTGCTAACATTTTAACGCCCACGGCATTAGCGGACTTTTAACTCTCCCTAATTTTTCAACAAACTTAATAAAGTGGATTTTAAGACGAAACTATTCGGCTAGCAACTGCTAACCTTTAAATGAAAATTCTACTTGAACTTAAATATAAAGAGTGTTCGTTACGTTCGTTGCGTTGAATCGCTCTTGTTAAGAGCGTATTTAATTAAAACATTTGAAAATTAAAACGTTGCATCTGTATCTTTAACCCTTCCTTGAGAAACGATTGTAAGTATTGGAATGATTTCCCATAATATATTTTTCAAAATTATTAGTGTGGAAATTTTTCTCAGATGCAACACCTTCAAGTTTGTAGCATTAAATCCCATAGAATTTCATAATTACGAGTGAAGTCGAGGTTTGCTTTTGGTTATCCGATTACAGAAAGCGTCCACAAAGCACAGTGAAAAATCAGCACGGCCAAGAACTTCCGATTGCGAAATCAGAGTTGCCAAAATCCTGAAGTTGAAAAAAAATTCCAAAGTCATTACCAAGATTTTAAAGCCAGCCCTTCAAATACTTTACTAAACCTGAAACGTGAAAGCTACCCGGTCAATGTTGATTTTCTTCCGAAAACGTCCATGAAATATTTTCAGAAAAACGGACCATCATTTTACGTTCACAGTCTAATTTTATCTAGAGCTGACCGCTAAATGATAGCCTGACCGGGACCAGAAGAACACTGAGAATACCTTTTGATCATGAGGCTCAATTTCATGACGGCCTCTTCGGAGATAGTTTGAACTTCAAAACTTCATTTACAGCCAGCCAAATCTTTCATTACTGAGCAGTGAAAATACCCTTAATTACAACACACTTCAGATCGTAAATACAAATCGAATTGACGCAAAACTTTAAAAGGAATCAGTGAACCAATCAAATTCAAACTGGACACACTACTGCGCAAAAACCAGTAAGGTTTTTGAATACCTACTAAATTGCTAGAATTTTATGGTAGAATCAGATGAACTTCATTCACCATCAGATTAGATTTGATGTTAGTTTAAGCCTTCCTGGCCCTAACAAAGGCACTTCAAAGAGAGGAAGGCGGAAGACAGTATTTAGTATAAAATTAAGGGAACGCGAAACCTATGCAAAAAGGCCATAGAATCATTAAGTTGAGAAAGAAGTTAATGAAGCAAGATAAAAGTGTTAGAAGAAAGTAATAGCTACTGAGAAACAGGGCAGCGGTGAACCGGAAAAAGATGGTTAAAAAAATAAACTATTTTTTCAGACAAAAGAAAGACCTACCTAATTATTAGCTCGGAACCTTGCATATTCCCCCTGGAAATGCTAATTCCAATAGAAACAATAGTTGCATTCCCTTGAGAGGGGTCATCATTCACTGTCTCATCATCATGTCGTTAGCGCGATCATTTTCGTCAGTCTCAAAACAGGCAAGTCTCACTGTGCAAAAAGGAAGCTAAAATAAGTGCGAACTGATGTTTTCCTGTCCAATTTCTAAGCTTCGCAAAATTATTTGAGTTCAGCACATGCTAAAATACGAAGAAAATTGCTGATCATAATGCTAAAACACAGTTAATATATAAAATGAAACTTCACCATCAGTCTACAAAATGCAACATATCGATGTAGCTATCATCTTCAGGCAGAATAAACACAAAACACAATTCACAACGGAAGCATTTCAAAAGAACATTGTAAAAAACAATGAAGTTCGTTATACGAGTGCCCTGCATGAAAGACGAGCAGCATTCAGCATTCCAGAGAAATCACTTTAACAGATATTCTAATTGTGACCTCTTCGACAATTTCATGCTGCACGTAATTGAACTTGGAATAAATTGGATCCATTGGATTGAATTGGATTGAAATCCAAGTTGAAACCTTGGAAGTCCCCTGGTGAAGACGAGAAATTTTTCTCAACACCGCGCGTCAGAACACCTGTGCCTTGAGCTATTCATATTTAGAAAGTCACACCCACGTAGCAAAAAGAAGTTTTCAAAAAATATCGAAAGCAGCTACTGCATGTACGCTACAATGGGAAGATTGTTGAAAATATCGAATAAAATACAAAATGACGTAGTCAAAGTGTTAATGAGGAGTTTGATGTTCTAACATTTTCCAAAACATGCTCGCGTTAGTACAGGATCTATTGTTTGCCTACACCCGCACTACTTCATTACGTGCTATTAAAACTGCTAAGTACGTCGCTTAGCCATAACGTGTACTCGGGTCTTTGAAGAAAACTTGAAGACACTTTTACTGTATTTGTCCATTTCTTCAGTGCCGTGAATTTCAAGGAAGTTCAATTTTCTCAGCACGAGCTGAGATCATCCAGTCCCAATCGAAACTCAGTACGCTGAACTACGATTCCAGTCTGTGACTATACAAAAACTTGGAAAAGGCAACTGCGCACGTAGACAACCTTTCGTCTTACTAGTCATCACCGTCCGATGCTCGTTCGATCGAAAAAAATCACCTCTTCCGTTCTTTACACTGATTGCGAATAAAAGCAACGTCTACAACAATAACTATTCCATTGATTGGAAGCGATGAAAATCTAAGGACGATATCTGTGTCCCCATCACAGCTAGAAAAGGTGCATTTTCTGATCAGATCTGGAAATTAATCTCCTAGAGATGGCGAACTCGCGAAGCGGTGTCGGACCCGAAAAGGTGTCGCGCCAAACTTCGCCTCACAAAATAACTCAGTGTGGCAGTAGCTGCTGAGAGTCGTTTCAGATCGAATTAAATGACCAGCTCGGTAATGCAAAAACTTCTGATTTACTGCGCCAATTAATTGCGAGTCCGAACATGTCACAACTACATCGCAAAGATCGGCGTTGAATGCATAGAATTTGTTCTCAGAACGTCGGCACGAGCAGCAGTTTCCAACACCACGTCTCGTCTAGCCAAATTCCGTACGAAATACATTTTGGCACGACGCTGTTCGGTTGAATACCGGCACGCCGATCGAAGCTGCCGACTGACTTCCGCTTTTGTTGAGCAAAAAGGGAGATGAAAAGGTGCCTTTAAATAGAAATGCCTCAAATGATCAGAGCCTGTGAACTGCCAGCGCTGTGTTTCGCTACGCACGAATGCATCTGAGATTGGCTTCACGGTCCGGTTTTGTTCTTGACTTCCAGCATTAAAGACTAAGAATTTTAATATTAATTGCATTACACTATGTGGAGGCAAAACTTCAAAGGTGTTTGCTCAAATGCAGTGCGCTGGAAAGAATACGGACGTGTTTAAATCCTCACCCTTGTAGGTAGACTCATCCACGCACACGCAACAACAGTTCATATAAACAGTATGCGTTCGACAGAAGTAACATTTCAACAACATACGGAAATTTAAGAAGTAATGCTTTATTAATTGATGCCTTATCCCTAATTAGATTTTGAAATTTAATTTTAGACCACGTGAATGAGGCATTTGTTGCATGTTTCACATAATTGTCAACAACGCAGCGTAACAAAGTTTTATCATTTGAAATCACTTAACAGGCATTTAAAATTATTAGCTACAGGAAAGTTATTTCTACAGATAAGATTATATGTTAATATAGGTCTCCCCAACCGCTACAAAAAAGAACGTATGGAAGAGAGGAAGGAGGAAGGCCCCAATTAGTGTGGAGATAATGAAACGCGGAATCTATGCAGAAGGGGCACAGAAAGAGTGAGTTGAAAAAGAAGTTTATGAAACAAGATAAAAGTTGAAAAAGAAAGTAGTAGGTGCTGAAAAAACAGAACATCAATGAACCGAAAAAAGGTGCCCCTTTAACGTAACAGAAAACATTTCATTTCAACAAAAAAAGGCCTACCTAACTCTCAGCTCGGGCCCTCACACATTTTCCCCCTGGGAGTACAAATTCCAATAAATACAATAGTATAGCTTCCCCCTGAGGGAAGTTACTTCTAAAATAAGAGTTCTTATCTCTCACGCCAGCACGGACTGGGCTAGGAAAGTTGGGTTAAGGCTCAACTGCAAAAAAAGACGTTCAAAATAGAGTAAGAAGGAAGTCTTCACCTAGTTTGGAGTATAGGGAACGGGGAGTCTGTGCACATGGTGTGTTCCCCGCAAAACCACCTGCGCAGAGAAACAGGATGTTAGCACGTTCACTGCGTTTCCCCTATTGTAAACAGTTGGTTTGGTTAGGTTGAAAGTAGCATAATGGGGAAATCGACTTTAATGCTCGAGTACATTTTTATCTTTCCTAAGAAATATGGCAGGTGCAATTGCAGGATCCGTTTCACCTGGTATGATAACAGTTTTTTCTTCAAGAGGTCGTGAAACAACTGAAATGTCATTCATTTATACTAGCACGTGAATAATCAATTTACCGGTTGGTACACATATGGCCCAATACGCGGGGGACGTGCTAAGGAAGAATTTTATGAAAAAAAGATAGCAGTTAAAGATTGTCAGAGTGCTAGAAAAAAATTACAGTGAACGGACAAAAATAATCCACAACGAAACAAAAACATATTCTAGTTCAACAAAAAAAAAGGCCTACCTAAGTTTCCGTTCGGGACTTCACATACCCAAACTGAGAGCGCCAATTCCCATAGATAACAGTTGTATGCCCGTGAGGGGTCACACGAGCACAAGTTTCACCTTCTTTAATCTCGGCACAAAGAAACAAGAACATCAATCAGCACGCGCTCCCCCAGACAAGATCCCACAACAACACGCACAATGCCATAAGCCAGGCATTCATGTCGTGTCCAATAATCGAAGTGAGCTTCGGCGACTCAAAATTCTTAACTGCCGGTGATGTTGCTGAATTGGAAAGCAGACTTCGAGGACGAGTTCACAAATCAAATGATAAGGTGACTTCTTTATCCGCTAATTTAAAAATTGAGTTGATAAAGTTGTGGCATAAACGAGCTTTGTTTCTGATATTAAATGCCTGAATGATGACGAGAAGTATTTTTGTGACGTAAAATGGGAAAAAGAGAATGAGAATTTTGTTTGTGACATAAGATGTTAAAGCGGTAACGCGAATTGCTAGCTTTTAATTTGGGTAACAATAGCTAACACAGTTGACATGCTTGAAGTGAGGAATTGCTAAGTTTATGTGCTCAATCGCGTCCTGACGTTACCTTTAATATTGTTCTTCAAACAAAGCTGACCTCTTTACAATCTACAACTGTGATTTTTAAACATTGAGCGTTAGGGCTCTTCAAACATACAGTAAGTTGACATGCTATTTACAGTCAACGGGTGTGGTTCTTGAATAATGAGCTTTACGGTCCTCCAAACAAAAGTTGATATACTATTTAGAAGAAAAAGAAGGAAGATAAAAACAGTGTATTTCCAATTAATTTGATACATGAAATGTATAAAATTGGTTTTGAAATCCACAGCTGTGATTGTTAAATGATGAGCTGCAGGGTTCTAATAAAAGTTGACACATTATTTACCATCCCCAGCAGTGATTGTTAAATGATGAACTTGAGGATTATTCAAACAAAAGTTGACATACTGTTTACAGTTCACGGCTGTGGTGATTAAATAGTGAGCTTTATGGTTCTAACGAAAGTTGACATGCTATTTACAGCTAACGGCTGTGATTTAGAACCAAGCCAAGCTCCCTTCAGTAACTGCACACAGCAACTTCTAACAAAGAGGAACAACGCTTAATAACCGCAGCGGAAGACAGGTGCTCAATGTATAGTGATCATTAGTGTTTGGGAAATTTCCTGCAAGCTGTGAGCACAAGCACCAAACGTAAGGATTTGTTGATTAGTGAGCGATACACAAACATACTTAGCTCTATAGTTTGTTGCTTAGTGAGCAATGCACAACCACTTTGAACCCGCAATTTTTGTGTTAACTAAGCGAGAGAGTGTACAGACGTAAATATCATCTCAATAACTATGATGGCGCTGAATGAGAGCCTCTTCTCGCTGCAATTCCTCAAAGATCTCCAGAACATAAAGCTCTCACGCTTTGTTCCTGAAGAAATTAGAACGGAGACCGTTCTGCGAAAGAATGACTAATGTTAAAGAGAGAAATCAAAATCTATTATAAGGAAAGAGTTTCCAACGCATTCAAAATCTTACTGAAACCTAGGATTTTTTTAATGCAGCTGTTCTTACAATTGAATTTTTGTCCGTGTGTGCACCACTAAACATGATAGCAGCCAATTTAAGTATCGAAGCAGGTGATGCTCGAGTCTCCATGAGGAGAGTAATGAAGTCATGGACGAAAGTCAAAATCCTGCTTCGTTACGAAGCGAACATAAAACAATCTTTAGCTACACAGAATAATTCTATTGAATCTGCACTCAGCAGCCAGCCATGAGTGTAAAGAACCCATCTCTCCAAGATGAAATGGTGAGGAAACACATTCAAGGAACACGCTGGCAGTGTCTGTCCTCTTCAATTGATCGTGGACGCATGAGTGTTTGAAGAACACACGTCTCTACAACCAAATAACGAGGGGAGATAAATTTAATGGATTATAAGTTAGTTTAAGCCTCCTTAACCGCTTTAAAGATGTTCCAAAGAGTGGAAGCAGTTAGGCACCATTTGGTAAGGAGTCAAGATAACGTGGAATCTACAGTATACACAAAATGTGTTCCCACACAAGAAACGTATAACGGGAGCAGGTCTCCAGTGGAGAATGCCTGCACTGCGGAGTCGCAGAGTCGGAGGCAGCAGCGCTGCGGGGCCACAGGTGCACGCGCTCTCCTCGCCGGCTTTCATCTCCCTTTGTCCGCAGATCGTGACGAATGATTGTCCGATCTGTGCCTCGACTGCCGGGCAGAGAACAAGGCAGCGTATGCGTGCATAAATTTGGTAAATATTCCAGGTTGTGTTGACATCAGGCGCGGTGTGTGAGCTGCGACACACGCGCGAGGCTGGATGTGGAGATAAGACAACTTCTGCTCGGCACGCCTACACGTGGCGGAATTCAAAGCCAGATTTGGGAAATAGCATCTCTTCTGATAATTAATTTCAGCAGCTGAGATATTCAAGCATCCTGCGTGACCCGAGATATACTTTTCAACGATGAATAGCGATGGCTTTCAACTTACCAAACGAAAAATTTATAGATTTATTCACAAGTTGTTTAATAGGAATAGTCTCATGCGCAGCTTTTCATTTATTTCGTTTTTGCGTAAATCAGATCTTCTGTAACTGCGACAGTTACTTCAAAATTCCCGCTCAAAATTCCAAATGTACTAACACGTATTTTTTGACAAAATCGTTGTACGATCCTTCGCTGCAGTCTCCTTTCTTTTCAATTACGAATTCGAGCGAGTAGGAAGCTTTGCAATTCCATTTCAATTCATCGCACGAATGGATCAAGTAAAGACGGCAGCAAGCTCTTCAAAAAAGAATAACGACGTCCTCGCGTGGGTTATTTCATGATTGGAAACACGTCAAGTCTAGTGGACTCGAGGAGGTTACGTCGTGACTCCCCACCATCTGTATTTGCGGCAGTGTTTCCAGTTACGACACGAGTCCACCATTTACATTTGCGGCAGTGTTTCCAGTTACGACACGAGTCCACCATTTACATTTGCGGCAGTGTTTCCAGTTACGACACGAGTCCACCATTTACATTTGCGACAGTGTTTCCAGTTACGACACGAGTCCACCATTTACATTTGCGACAGTGTTTCCAGTTGCGGCAGGAGTCCGCCATAGACAGTTGCGGCAGGAGTCCGCCATAGACAGTTGCGGCAGGAGTCCGCCATAGACAGTTGCGGCAGGAGTCCGCCATAGACAGTTGCGGCAGGAGTCCGCCATAGACAGTTGCGGCAGGATTCCGCTATAGACAGTTGCGGCTGTGCTGCCAGTTACGACGTAGGCGATATGCAGGGAAATGTTGTCATGGAAAATGAGTTACCAGCCTCGAAGTTCCGGCGTCGAGCATTGTTCATCTTTCATGTTCATAAATAAAATAAATAAATGAAACATTCTGACAAATGTAATACATGAAACATTTGTGAGAGTTCACTAACTTTTAGCTCTGCCAGTGATAAATTTATGAGGAAAACGAGTAAAAATTCATTTGTTTGACCTTCGATGAAGCTTTATTTTATTTTACAGGTTAAAATTGACTTCTCTGCTCTTTCGATTTTGACTTCCACTCCAGCTTGCCGTCTTTAACTGACGCTTTACTGCAGTGATGATCGACCTAGGAAAGCTGGAGCTTCACGGTTAAATCTTTGTTTCAGTGATGTCACTGTAACAAGATCTAATCTTGCTTGGGTAACCACGCTCCACTCATGGTTCGAAGGGTCGAAGAAATAACTTTATCCTTTGCTTCCCAATCCTCAAATAGTTGAGGGGAAAGTTTTCTAAGATAATTGCAGTCATTACCCTGAAATATTAGCAAAATTGCCCTTGCATGTTTTTTTCTGTATAGGCAGGTGCTTACTTTCTTTTTAAATTGAAAATTAAGCTTTAAAAATGTATGCTTCGACGCCAAAAAAATGGTTGAAATATGGGAAAAAATATCAATTTAGTGTTTGCTTAATTTTATCTGTAAATACATGTACGTATGATAAACTTGCTCAAGTTAAATAAAAAAGGTATTAAATGTATTGCATAGACCATGAAGCTTACACTGAGTGGATATCAATAGCAAATTGCATGTGTCAAACTTCTGGAATGTCCAAAAACATAGTTCCAGGAATACTAGGAATTGCCCTAATTTTATCATTAAGTTCAAAATATTTCCCTACTTGTTGAATTACCTTGAAATTTTGTCAATTTCCCTAAACTGAAAGCACTTGCCATCTGGGAACTGGAGTTCCCGTCAGGATGCGAAGTGTTAAAGCTGTTCATTTATTCCACAAGTAATTTTTACAGTGACACGACAGTCGCGATGTGAGCCGCCGGTGTACACGGAAGAAATTTCCAGAATGCTGCTGACAGTCACAAATTCAATTTTCATAAACAATCAAAGCGAAATGAAGGCACGGACCAGTGAATGTTTGCTATCTTCACCATTGCTTACTTCAATTGACTCAATATTTGAACTCAATATTGAACTACAGTTTAACCCATCGCTGCCAACGTGTCAAAGAGAACATGCGAGAGACACAATAAAAGGGAAAACGTAGACTAAAGTTCACTAGTGCTAACCAACGCTATCGAGAACAGAATATGGTGAGAGAGACAGAGAGCTTCGGTAACTGTTTGCACGCAATTTACAAGAAATGTAGAAGGAACGGAAGTAGCAACAGGTGCCTCAAATACCACGAGACACGGAAATTCTAAGCAATTACGCATTAGACGTCACCGCAACACATCGGAAGTTCCCAAGTCTTGTTGAACAATATACATTTACAAACCTCCGATGGACGTTCTGACATGGCATAGAGGAATCAAACAGCCCATAAATTTCACAAACGGGGATTGAGGTCAGATTCGTTACTCCTCAACTTTGTATGTAGTCTGATCTGACGAAAACTGCTCACTACACTTGCAACATCCAGGAGATGTACCTAGTGCCCGATACAAAAACAAACTCGAGTTCAAATGATACTGACAAACAGCAATGCACACTGTTGACAAATTGAAGCAGATGCTTTTTCTACAGCCTTAAATTATGTATGTTTAGTGTTACCTATGGTCTAATTATTCATCTTTTTTTCCATTACTTGCGCGCCAAACGCTGATCAGCTAAGTGTCTCTCCCCCAATCGGCAGGTCCGTCTGTACGCAGGACGCTTCGAATACCAGGCGACCCTGTGGGGTCATCTTCACACTCACACCAACTCGAACACCCACCGTAACACACTCTCACGCCACACACACGCACACGATACTCGAACACCTACAGTAACACACTCTCACGCCACACACACGCACACAATACACGAACACTCACCGTAACACACTCCTCTCACACACACGCACACAATAAACGAGCACCTACAGTAACACACTCTCACGCTCACACACACGCACACAATACACGAACACCCACCGTAACACACTCCTCTCACACACACGCACACAATACACGAACACATACAGTAACACGCACACACAAATACACGAACAACTACGCAGACACGCCTACATCTACACACCGATACACACACCACAATCAGTTTTGGCTTTTCTCCACCACAATCACTTCAAATTTCCAGAGCGCACGACTTTCACTACCACATAACCACAGCTCCAACTCCACATTTCGTAAATGCCATTCTAAGTGGGCAAATTAGCTGAAATTAAAGCACGTTGTCTGTTGGTCGCGACAGGCAAGACGTTCTTAGTTGACGAGTTGAAACAGAGTAACTGTAAGAAGAGATCCATGAATCCTCGTTTGTTTGAAAACTCGTATCTCCCCTGCAGTTTCCTTGACAACGACAAGAGCGTGTCCGGTGCTCGGCTCAGCGGTGCATTTGTCTTAATGAAAGCCTTTATTACGAGAGGTAATGAGCACGCAGTGAACGCAGTAACCCGGCCAAAAAATGCGTGCGGCGACAGCCTGCTATAACGAGGCGACTGCGGAAAACTTCACTCCGTAAAGTGACGTGCATTTCCCGGTGTTGTTGCTGGTAGATGCGGGCAGCAAGAAGGCATAGATGCATGTGTGGTTCATGTAAGCATAAACACTATTGAATAATGAAGCAACGCTAGTTCAACATCAGGAATGTGCTACAGCTGGAATTTTAAGTTGGTTCAAGCCTCTCTAACTACAACAAAGGTATTTCATAGCGCTTTCGGATAGAGATGTAATGCTTCTTCAACATCATGAATGTACTGCAGCTGCAGTTTTAAGTTAGTTCAAGCCTCTCTAATCGCTACAGAGATGTTTTATGTCGAGGAAGGAAGAAGGTATCACCTAGTGTGAAATTAATGATGTAATTAAGTTTGTTTAATGTAAAATCAAAACAAAATACATGAGTGCTGAGCACTCTAAGAGTACACTTGCGAGGGGGACGAGGGGACACGCTGTAGTTTATGCCCAACAGATGCCTGGTGCGGAACCCATTTCCGTTATCGTAACATGAGTGAAAATATTTGACGGTTTAGCTTGCAAAAGAAAGCTCACAAAATCGAAAGAATTTTGCCCGGATACAATAAAATGATCTTAATTTACTGATCTGCATGCGCATGAAAAAAGGTTAATGCGAATATATTATATAATACATTTACGGTATCGTAGCTGTGCAGAGCGTAAGTTCATCGAAGTCGAGCTGGCTAAGCCACATGTTGTATCGAGTGATTTATTTCAAATAAAATTTGAGTATAAAGGACACTATTACTCCTACGCCATCTAAACTACTCATGCCTAGGTCAGTTCACGACGTTTCTCAATTTACGGCTAAATGTTAGAGAAGCAAGCAGCGATAATTCTTGCAATGCATTGAAGCGCATCAACACGCTGGTCGCGATGTGAGCCGCCGGAGTACAAGGAAGGAATTTTCATGATGCTGCTGACCGACCAGAAGTCACAAACTCAATTTTATATAAATAATCAACGATTCAGTTAATGTTAGCAATTTTCAGAAATGCATATTATAATGGAATCTAAATTTGAGTTGAATATTAAACTTCAGTTTAACAGTTCGCGGTGAACGTGTTAAATAACATAATAGAAGATGCTCGATTACCCTCAAGCAACCAAGCGACACACACCACGCGCCTACCAATCAATTCTCACATCTCACACACAATTTCGGGTCCACATGGAAGCAAGCGGGCCGAAATCCCACCAAGGCAATACCCCCATCAGGTTGAGTGAACTCTGCGACAGCGGAGCGAAATGTACGCAAAAAGTACACAGTGCACAAAATAGGAGAAAGTCTCGTGAAGAAGGAGGCGATGGTTTGACATGCAGCTTTTTTACGACTCAGAACGTTCCAGCAGCATGCAATAAACAGACCCGACACTCGGCATTAGATTCCCTCTCTGGAATTACTCTGATGAAGCTCGATCCTTCAATAAAAGTCCCGTCTTAACTCATTCTAAACTCTGAGGAGTAAATGCGACATCATTCCCAACAAGTAACACAGTGCATGGTGGAAATTTGGACACGAGAGGTGGCTAATCTGCTTCATAGAATGAACATTAGATAATTGATTAGATTAGATAGTTTAAGCTTCCCTAACTCCAAAGAATGGTGTTCCTAAGAGGAAAATAAGGAAACACCATTTAGTATACAATAACAGGAACAGAGAATCTATGCACAAGGTATGATCTCACATAAGATCTCCAACTCATGGAAACAGTAAATTAAAAAAAAAAGTTTATGAAAGAAGATAAAAGTTGAAAAACAAAGCTGTAGAAGCTGAATGGCAGAACAGCAGTGAACCAGAAAAAGATTGCCCGTAACAAAACAAAAAAATCTATTTTACTTCAACAAAAAGAAGTCCTACTTAACATACACCACGGTGGGGCTTAGATGTTAATAAATTTTAAAATACTCCCCCTGAGAGTGTTAATTCTCAGAGACACAATAATTTCATCCCCTTGAGGGTTAAGTAAAATCAACCTTCATGTTTTAACTCAGAGTAAATTTTGTCCAAGAGACCAAAAAATAATATAATGAGCACCTGCAGACGGCGTGAACATCTCGAAAGGAGCAGATGAGAAGCGCTGGGCAACACACAGAAACGAAGTGGCTTGTCTCAAGACAACAGGAAATGCCAAGAACTGAAGTCTAAGCTCACGACGTACTCTTACACATCGGGCTATCGCTAAGACTCTTGTCATCCATCCGGACGATATTAGACACCGTTAACGTGAACAGGAAGTCGGGAGTCCTACCGTATCAGTTGATTTTAATTAAGTCCTTTCAACATATTCAAATTAGAGATGTAACAACTCAGTCGGACTTTTTCGCCGAAGCATGCATGTTTTTCGCCGCCCAAGCGATTGAATTACTTGGGCGGCGAAAAACATGCATGTAAGCGGCGAAAAAGTTAGATTGGGAATAGTATCGGTATCAGCAGTAACGGCCTTTTTCTTGAGTATCGGAATCGGTATCGGCGTCCGAAAAGAATGAAGGATCTTAGCCGATTCTCCTATACTTCTATACTACTTTGACGAGATCGGTATTACAAAATTTCGAAATACAAGCTTGATATCAAACATTACCCGTGAAAATTTATTTATTCATTAGATATAATAGTAAAAGTTAGATTTAATGTTGCACATAACAAGAATTATAATTGAACATGAATAATTGTCACAACCTATTTTATTTACACAGAAAAAGATGCTTGAGTGCTCGTACGCGTATTCACAAGAACACATGGCATCTGCCTGATATCTCGCAACGAAAGCTTAATGTTTCTGCACCACAACCTTTGAATTTTTTAATTCGAGTATTGAATGCGCAGTTATCAAAGATATCTACCTTTACCTTAAAGGATTACAGTAAATTATCTTGACGGAATATTTTATCATTGTGTTTTATGTTTAAATAATATTTTTCTTGGTTGATTCACTCCAAGGTATACGACTAGCGGATCTATTTAAGTTTGAAATTGTTAGGTTAACCCGGGTAACTCTGAGGTAGACCTTAGCCTTAGTTCAAATAGATTAGGTTCTTTTTTCATATGAAGATCATCTGTTTTCGGTTCTATGCTAGATTTTCAGTACCTCCTACTGTCTTCTTGATTTTGATTTTCTTTCCCCGTGTTTCTATGCGCAGAGAATCCTGTGATACTGTACATGAGTGCACGCTGAGCATAAATTCCTTGTATCCATATAATGTGGAGTCTTATTCTTCACTCTACTAAAAAAAATTGAATATTGTCTGTGCAAATCTTAGCCACTAATAATTCAAATGCTTACCAGGTGATGATTGATTTTTTTTCTTTCGTCATTGTTATCGCTTAATTCTATAACGCAGCTCGTCAATGATCTCTAAAGTGTAATTTTGCCCCTAAAAAAATAAGAACATTTTATAGTATTCCGAGACAATATAAAAATATTACATATTGTTGCTTGACAAAGGCTTCTAAAATGAAATCATACTGGATCTTAGAAGCTTGAAGCTAAACTGTGTTAACACTCACTGTAAAATGGAATTGTTAATGAATAAACATGCATTATTATATTTTGCATTTGCTGCTCCGTTTAACGACAATTTAAATTCTTAAACAGCTATACTTGTGCACCACCAAAATAAATATAGGTTGTACAAGAGTTCAATCCTGAGTTGCCTAACAATGCGTAATTGTTCCTTTTACTAATGTGTATTACTTTTATTGTAAAAATAAAAGTACAAGTATTGTCTTATTTATTGTAAAAATAAAAGTATCGGTATCGGAACCTGAAAACGCTCTATAAACATTATCACATTTGGCCATGGTGCTGCGCCATGGACGAAACCAATTTATTTTCGATTATTCTGACGATGAATCTGAAGTTGAGCGAAAAAGAAGAATAGTCTACGGACTTTGAACTTGACCTTTAACTTACTCCCTTGGCAGGTCCTAAATGAAGACAGACTTTCTTTGGTGCATTCTCCTTTCAAACAATAGAAAATGGAAGATGCACTCGCGCATTTAGCATCAAATCGAGCTTTTTCTTTAATTTAAATAAAAGAAAGTTCCGAAAGAAAGCCATGTTCCACACGGTATGAAATCGATCAACTTTAATCAACTACATTTCACAAACGCTCTTCAAAAACATAAATTGCAAATGAAGGTACGAGTTTTCATAATGCTGCTGACCGGTCAGTAGTCACGAACTCAATTCTCACAAATACTTAAACCTCAAGGCAGACACCATCCAGTTGAAGTTTGCTGTTTTCAAAATTGGATACTACAAAACTTCAAATTTGAGTTGAAAATTGAACTTCAGTTTAACCCTTCGTGGCCAACGTATTAACGTGCTTTTGTGTAAATTCACTGCCAATGTGTGTGTGCCGAACTTATATTCAGTCTTGAATTTCAAGAAAAACACTAAGAGGCACAGATTCACTACTACTCAGATTTTAGATATGTCAATTTAAGCCTGCCTAACCACAAAAACAGGCGTTTCGGAAAGGAGAAGGAGGAAGCCACCATTCAGTATGGAGAAAAGGGAACGCGGAATCTATGCAGAAGGGGGCATAGATTCGCTGCCGAGTGGCAGTTCCTTCTTCACTCTAACGTCGGTGACACCCTGATGTCAGTACCTGTCCAATGACGGTGGTTTTTTATGACGGTAATATGAGTGAAAATTTGTGACAGGTTCAACTTGCCAAAGAAAGCTCAAAAAATCGTGAAAAATTGGCCCCTATTCCATGCTAATCTTCATGTGTATGAAAAAAGGTTAATACGAATATACTATTTAGGCAAGTTGAAGCCTCCTCAACCACAAAAAAAAAAATTTTAAGAGAGTAAGAAGGGAAGCACTATTTAGCGAGAAGTTAAGAAATTGTCTCCCCCTTAGATACACTGCGTCATCAGTTCCTGAGTAGAACTTTCTGGTGAAAATTTCAGGTTGAAGCAAACCGTGTTGGCTGAATACGAGAGCTGGATGAACGTATTATCCAAGCATCCACGTAACGCTCTTTCTAACTGGGAATGCCGTATTGCTCTAACTTCGAGTCTAATATTGTTCTTGTTACTTGCGAGTTATTTGTTTACGGAGAATGATCTAGCTAACTGGTGAAGTTCCATTGATGTTACTGGAACGCGTCATTAGAGCTCGGGATTTCAAGGCAAGCCAATCAGTGGATGACGTGTGTGTGCATTATTTGAAATCGCGTCACACGAAACAGGCTCGAAACTCAAGCTGCGTTGTATACAAGGCCTGCAACACAAGATGCATTGTATACAAGGCCTGCAACACAAGATGCATTGTATACAAGGCCTTGCAACACAAGATGCGTTGTATACAAGGCCCTGCAACACAAGATGCATTGTATACAAGGCCTTGCAACACAAGATGCGTTGTATACAAGGCCCTGCAACACAAGATGCGTTGGATACAAGTCCCTGCAACACAAGGTGCGTACGGAGCAACAAAATATAAAGTTCGCTGCGCGGCCGCAATACACAAAGTTTACCAGACGAATAAATCCCCATTTTTAATTGCTGCCAGAGGTAAAATAAGTGTATTTCTAGGTAATGAGCATCGGCTATTTGATCCGCGACCACCCGTTGCCAAGGCAATCAGCCGCTGTTTACTCCGCAACGTTGCCTCAGGTATTGAAAAAACTTCTGCGTCGCTAGAAAATCTATAAGCCGTAGGTCATTAGTGCTGATTTTGCTTTGTATCAAAAATTACGGAGTTTTGGAGCTTCTCTCGGATTTTACATGCTGATTTTAAGTTTCCACTGGTATACTTTTTGAATATAAAACTATTTTACTATAGTAGAATGAACGCACATTTCGGATAACTTCTTGAAAATTTTGTTTTTTGAAATACAGCGTGTCAAGAAACAGGGAGGTACGAACTTTGACTGTAAGCAGGGACACGCAAAATGAATACTTTAAAACACACACAGAAATTAACCCTACGAATTACGGATTATTTCAAAACTCTTTAGTTGGCAAGGTTCGGAGGTTTAAAGATAAACCTCGATGCCCAGTAAATATCATTTCTATCTATGAGAGATGCTATAGTGGAAAAATAAATGAATATAAGAGAAGCAGATGTTCTATCACACAAACTTTACAGTAACTGCTCGAAATATCTACCATTTGCATCAATGAAGGCCTGTCACTTATTCTGAATGGACTGCTGAACTCGATACAAAAGTCTTCCTTCTTCTGAGATGTTACCTGCTGCGACTCCTGTCCTTACGACAAGATCCATCTCCGACTCCACAGGCGCTTCATGAATCAAATATTTAATGTGGTTCCAGAAGAGAAATTTAAAGTACTCATTTCTGGAGGTCTTGGAGGCCATCCCATGATACATTACTCTTCATTAATCTACTCGAAAACGTTCGGAAATAACTTGGAAGCTCAGTATCATGACAACTAGAAATTTTTTTAAAAAGTTGGAAATCGTGAAAAAGTGTTGGTGAAGAAGTGTTTTATTTTCCAAATTTTCGCACACTGTCCAAGATCATATCTCTCGCTTTTGAACACCCTGTAAATCCCAATAAATACTTTCGAAAACAATCGAAAGAGTCACCAAGACATTCTCTTTACACTTGACCGCAATTGGTTAAGCTGAAGTTCAGTATTCAACTCAAATTTAAAGTCATTAATCATTAGATATTTGAAAAAAGCAAACATTAACTGGATCATGCCTTCATTTAGCATTAATTAATTATGAAAATTGAGCTTGTGACTACTGGTCTGTCAGTAGCACTATGAAAATCCCCTCCGGTGGCGCACGTTGCGGTCGAAGTGTTGATGCATTTTTCTATCGATATTAAAGAAAATTCAAGTCCATGTGAATAAATATATTAGATGAACTCTCATGACGCTTGAACGTTGACATATATAGCAGCACACATGC